>VWYH01002212.1:377907-673476 GCA_013399365.1 Pampusana beccarii
AATTAAGCAAATGAAATACAAAGTTCGGTTTGCTCACTTTTGTGCTATCCAAATGTTTCCACTTATTCAGGATACAGTTGACCTATTCAGAGAAGCACAATGCAAGTTTTATTAAACAAATGCTGTATATAATCTTAAATTCATCAAATACTTCATTACAGAATTTATGCTTGCAAACAAGCAACAGTCAACCTCAAACACAAATTCTCAGGACCTTACTCTCATGAAACAGAGCACAGTGACAGTAAATTACAGTAAAAGAACCAGGAATGTATTTGACAACTAAATTAGAATGACTACCACAAGTATTTCCAACGCTAATAGAGGAATTTTGTGTGTGCTGTGTAATAGTGACCTTCAGAACGAAGAAGTTACCAATACCTGAGCCCACGAGCCTTCGTTATGGTTTACCACAGGATGAACTATGCTTTTGTGCAGATGACTTTTTGCTCCTCCTTTTCTTAATCCACCATAGCCTACACAATGCTAAACCGCTTGTTTCTCAGACACGTATGCCTAAATACTTAAGACTTCTGTTACTACTGGTGTCGCCATCATACAGCTTCTGTAATGACTGAAATGCGCTGAATAAAAGCAGCAAATAATTTGTGGCTCATGATTTCATTAAACTCATAATTTTTGCTTTTCATGTTCATATTAATAGTGACAATTTTTCCTATATTTAAAATTATTAACTCCTTTGCAAAATTTATTTGCTCTGTGATTTCTAATTTAAAGTAAGACATTTTAAATCTTTTTGTGCTTCAGTCACAGAAGTTATGATTACACTGTCAAGCTTGTAGAAAATAAATGATAACATGGTTATATTTGTATAAGATATATAAGACTTACTCCTGCCTTCAGGCATTTGAAGGAAAAAAAAAAATAATATAAAGACATGTTTAACCAGCGAATTTCACTTAGCTCTGATTTAGCTTACGCATATACATAACGATTAACACATCTACTCCAGCAACTACTGTCTCTACACTAGGAAAAAGTCAATCTTTTCCAGGACCAGAGACAACATTACCTAAATTATAACCATATTTTTCTCTCACACTGTGCTAGAAAATTTAGGTTTGTCATAACTGAGACTATTAGCTGAATTGTCCTGCTATTTAAGAGACAAAAGGGCCACATGTAAATATTAAATTGGTAGAAAAACCACTACAGAAAACACAATAATCACCATAGAAGAGCAGCCACAAATTATGAAAACTCAAAGCCATTTTTACATTTACAGAGACATAAGAAGCATCCTAACTATTGCATGAGAACATTTTTTAATAGGAAAGGTTTTCTTTTGCATATACAGTATACATACAGTCAAGCCACTAACAAAGGCTAGTATGCAGTAAACAGCTTTTTCTTCATCAGTTGTAGATATCTAATTTACTATACTGAAGACTAGAAAGTAGATTTGCTTAACTCACATTACTAAAGCTGACATTCACAAAACCATTATAAAAATCACTATGTTATCTTAATATCCTACAGTAGTCACAATTTTGGTGAAAGAAAGAAGATTAAAGAAGGATTTTGTGCTCACTCTCCTTATAGCTAAATCCTTAAACTAATGATTAGTCATAAAAGCTATAGTCCATTAGCTAAACACCATAATAAGGGGCCACCATCTTGGCCATCTACTCTTTGAATGGCTGATTGCAGGAGTTCAGCATTTTAAATTGATGGAGAAACACCCAGTGTTTGCTAACTTTTAATGCTCATCCAACAGCATTATTTTTAAGACTGCAAAATAACATAAGTTTATAGAACGTTTTTTCCTAATTCTGAAGTCAGTATTGGCACTTGCTATAGTGTTTCTGCTTTTTTTTTCAATCAAAGAAATGGGAACAGATTTTGAAAAATTCCTGTGTTTGAGAGGTTTTAGAGTGGTTTGAAAGTACTGACACAACTGGAAGAAAGAAATCAAGTTCATTTGAAACTATATTTGTGGACTATTAGCATCACTTTTAAACAAAAGAAAAATGTAGTGAGATGGTGGTGGTGCAGACTGCCCCGGCACACACAGGCTGACCCACTGCTCTAGAGAGAGCCAAGACGATTGCTGTTTCACTGTATTTTCTAAGAGGAACTACAACGAGAAGTAGACATATCTAAAGTCTTTATTCACTCATTGTTTAGCCAAAACATCTTTCAAATTTCATTAGCATGTGCAGCAGTGCCACGCAATCCATTTCTTTGAATTCACCTGGAAAAACTACTTGCAAGAGCAACCAGGCACGTTATTGCAAATGGGACACTGTACACAAGGCTTAGCCTGCCACTACAGCCAAACTACTGAGCAAACCTTCTGACAACAAGGAGATCGTTCCGGTTCCGGTAAGTGGTGTTTGTTTATTTCTTTATTTACTGTGTCAGTCGTTTTGTAAAATACCTTTGCGTTTGTCTTCCTTTCATTCGGTTGCTTAGAATCACCAGAAACATTTTAACAAAGCAAATACACACACACAGAGCAAGATCTGTTTCTTTCATGTTAACTGGTTCCTGTTATTATTCTTCATCTAAGATGGTGGATTGGATTAGGATAAATAAGCAAACCTTTATCAAAGGTAATTAGAACAGGAGGATGGTATAATAAGCAACAAATTATGTCAAGCAAAATACGAAAGATGGATGGATAAGCAACTATTTCTTTAGATATTTTCTCAAATTAAAAAGAGGTCATTAGCAATTTTTTCAAATGTAAGTTTTCCTAATTTTTACACAGGCATTAATAACTATGTATTACAATTTTTCAGCTAATCACACCATAGTTCCTCAAGATGGTATTTTAAAGACAGCTAAATCAAACCAATGTCTTTGTTCTCTCCTCCGTGGCTGTGGGTTAGGCCAGCAATGACAACTTGGTGTTACCTCAGTACACTGAGTGCTAAAATCTCTGTGAACCCAGCTAGGATAATTTGTTTAAAAGCAGTTCGCTCTGATCAACAGGTGATGGGAAGTCTCTTCCTCGTGGATGTAAACACTGATGATAAGAGGATGGAGAGGAAAGATTTAGGGCACGCAAAATAAATCTCTTTACTTCCTCTCACAGAAATTAAAAATAATACCCCCTCCATACTACAAATCAAATTTCAAATAATAGAATACAGGATTTTCTATGGTATCATTTAGTTCTGTCTCACAGAACACCTTAACACAGCCCTTTATTTTCAATCTAATGTAGCAGATCAGAATTCGGATGTCATTTATCATTTTTAATGAAAATACAAAGCATATTGCACAACATGTGCTCATAATTTATTCATTTAAGAAGTAATATGTTCCAAATATGTGACTGAAAGCCATGCAAGTAAAGAAAATGAGTCATACAGATGAGTTGTGTGTAACTAAGTGCTGGGAACAAGAAGCTAAAAGCCTTCTCTGCTTTAGTATTTGAAAGGCCTAAACCAGTTCCCAGCAGTTTTAGCACACCAACGTTTGTATTTCAGTTGCACCAGCAGCATCGAATGTCTGCCTCATTTTACCCGAACGTAACACTAAATAAAACTGCACAGTATAAAGTATGCTTTTGTCTAAAAACTATGTCTGCAAGAATTTTCAAAACAGTTACAAGCATGTAGCAAACAACTCTCTGGTAATCAAACGTTTATGGAAAGAGGCTTATCCACTTTTTGGTTTTAATCATTTGTTTAGTTGATACAATTTTTTCATTTAAAAAAAATGGTTTAATTCTCTTCACTGTCCTCTGTCAAACCACATTTCTTGTCTTCAAACAATGGGATCTAAAAGGATTTTGCACAAAGGGAGGCTAGAAGTTATAGGTTACCACTTTATCTTAGAGGTGCAGAGAAGACAATAATGGGCAATGAATAATGATGACTAAAGGAAATTATACAATCTGGATAGAACCTAAATAAAAACTGCAGCAAAATCTTCACAATTGTTAAGTGTGGGAAGCGCTGCTTATGAAGAACAGTACATACTGAACACATTATGAAAAGGACTATAAAAAAAGTTCTGGATGTGTGCAAACACATGTAAGAGACTGAAATATTATAACATTAGGACAGTACTAGAAGTGTAAAATTCTGCAACATCAGATGAATTGGAGAGAATGGAAATTTAGATGAAATATCAAGAAAACTTACAATGAAAATCAGAAATTTTATTTGGAGAAAAATGATGGAAATTCCTTTTTTGAGCTAGTTGAAATTGGCAATGAACTGGGAAATATGTTAAAGGAAAAATCCTGTGCTGAGAGGTAATTGAGGAAGGATACATAGACAGGATGACAGATCAGCTGTCAATATCCTGCAGAATGCTTTACAGAATAGATATTAAGAATTATGAGACAATACTTACGTTGCCCTATGTGTACTTCATAATCTTCTCAAAGACCAACTGAACTTTACAGTCAATTCCAAAGCCACGTCTTCTACCTTGCCTTACGATTTTTCAGTGCTTGAATGGATTTTACTAAAATCCACTTCAGGAGCTCTGAAAATCCGCTTCTCCAAACCATGAAATACATTTCAAGTATTTTTATGAATATTGTAACATTTTAAAACAAACCGTCAATATGCATATTCACAAGGCAATTAAATTTTGCTTAATTAATACATTTCCAATGCTTTAACATGTTCCTGGGGCAAGACAGAACACCACAAAGGTTAAAAAATCCACAAGCCCTGACCCTTACTAATGTTGCTGTCAGCACTAGGGATGTGACACACTGATCATATTTTCACTGCATTAAAACATACAGAAATGTGTAGAGAGATTCACAATGATTTCGCTAGGTCAGCATCTGAGCCATTTGCCTGTAAATCACACACTGGACTTATCATGCACCACTCTGAACACAAAAAGTCTCCTTGATTTATAAACATACTGGAAGCATTTCAGAGAAGGACCCTCGCACTATGAGACAGTATTCCATGCTTCTATAGATAAAAGGAGCAGCTTAAGTCGTAAAAATCAGCTTCAGCCCAGCACAGCTGAACAGCAGAGGTATCTTCAGCAAACACAAGGTGAGCATAGCAGCCTTTTGCTTCTCCCTGTCATGAAAATTATATCATGACATACAAGCCATGAAGCCAGGAAAACATCATGGTGGGTTTGCTTTTGTCTGCCTAGGGTATCATTAGGAAAAACATTACCTTAAGCAGATTACAAAGACTCTGTCATTCTAGCCTACTCCTTGGTTTTGGATTAGCCAATTGAACACTTAAATATCACAATAACTTTCATAGAGATTTTGTTGATATGGTACTGTTGATCATAAATTGTCATAGGTCTCTTGCATCGTTTCACCAGACTTACTCACAGGCTTTACAAACACACAAAAATACAAGTCCAGACACCTTTTTCATTGAATTTTAATGTATGTCCTTTTATTCTATATGTAGTACTCTCTCCTGAAAATCCGAGGGAAAAGCCAGTACTATTGGATAGGCAGTAATCTATAATAATATAGCAGCAAAAGGATATCTTGACAACATGTAACACTCAGGTAATGCCTCATATCAAAAACTGGATCAATTCTTTACTAGCAAAGGCTAATGAAGAAAGCTACTTCTACAAGAAAAATCAAATTGTAAATATATGTTCATATCTGGCATTTCCTTTCAGATGTGTATGCTGCAAAGCACCTGATGACACTTGCGGTTTAGTGAAATCTACGTAAATATACAAGAGATTAAACTTGTTTCATCCACATTTTAGTCCTACGATACAACAAATCTAAATAACAGCTTCAACAACAGTTTCAGTTAAATCTTGAAACAGACTTTCGTATCAACATTTACTTTCATGCCAAAATCACTTATACAAAAAGCTTTTAAAGCCTTTTCATATAAATTAATAATCTAAATTATGAAATCTATTAACTATACATTTAGTAATATGGTAAACATTTATCTAGAAATGTTTCTCTAGAAATTTAGCTTACAGTCACAGGCACTGAAGCCTCATCACAAGCCTCACAGTGTTCAACTTTTTTTCTTTCTCAATAATTCATGATACTGGAGTCCTGAATTTACATGAGAATTTCAAGTTTCAGTTAAAACTAAGCAAATTAGTTTCACAACCAAGAAGAAAAGTATCAAATCCAACATTAAGAAGCAAATACAATATTTTCCTAACCTAGTAACTAAGTCTCATGCTCCCTTGCTGACAAGGCAACAATTATGTATCATTTTAACATGCATGGAGAGAATGCTGTAATATACCCACAGATGTAGAGCAGCACCATAGCACTAGTTTAAAAAGATTATTTTTTTTAATTGAGATACATCTCTTGAACACTTAATTTTCAAGAGTGTAATTTCCCGTATTTTAGAAACTTACTACTGTAGGCACTGACGTAAGATGTAGTCAAACACTGATTTTGATCAGATTTGAAACTTCCTGAACTCAATTCATACTATTATCTCCATTTGATTTCCTACAGCTGGTCTGAAGAGGAGTAAAGAGCTGATTAGATTGGATACTGAAATGTTTTCAGCAGGTGGAAGTAGGGAGGAGAAAAGAAAAAAAAAAACAAACCCAAGCAAACAAACAAAACCCCACACAATTATGCTTGTCTGTACACAAAGCAGACAATTTGGTGGGTGATCTTTTCTTCTTTTTCAAAAGCTATTTCAGCTTGTGATAAAACCATTAACAAAATCTAAATAACCATTTACCACAGTTTTACTAAGTTATATATATATAAGGCCTGTGAAAGACACAAGAACTATGTTTTTCATGAAAACTCAGTTCTCTCCACTAGAACAACCCCTACTTAAATGCCCATCTCACATTTTCCTTCTTGTCTCTGAAATAGCACTACTTACAGTTTAAATTATTACATGCAAAAATATCCCATTAACATGAGTATTTCAAATGGAAGATCTCTTACACAACCCTAGTACTGAGTAGTTCAGCCAAATTCTGCTCAGTCCTATGGCAATCAGAAGCCAGTGCCCTACAGCACTACAGAAAATCGTCTTACTGGAACAGGATAAACTGTCTCAAGACTGCTGACATACAAAGCACATGATATGTGCTTTATGATTAAATGTATTAATTACTTCTTCCTTATATTGCCACTAATACCTTCTACATTCCTAAATGGCACTATATTTCTTATATATCTGTCTTTACCATTTCTCTTGGCTGGCCTACTACTTCAATTAATTGTTTGGCTTGCAATACATGAAC
The DNA here is from genome assembly GCA_013399365.1 of Pampusana beccarii. Lineage (NCBI taxonomy): Eukaryota > Metazoa > Chordata > Aves > Columbiformes > Columbidae > Pampusana > Pampusana beccarii. The sequence goes on from VWYH01002212.1 coordinate 385,081, forward strand.
CATCAATTAAACTATAGCTTTCTTAGTGATACTTCAAAGTCAAGCCTGAGAAAATTTTTCAAATACAATCAAATCGGGGATTGGACTAGATGATCTTTCGAGGTCCCTTCCAATTCCTACCATTCTATGACTCTGTAAATAATTTTCGAACATTAATAATTTCCTTCATTACAACTGAAATTTGCTTCTCTGTTAGTAACCAATGAAAAATAAATACCAAAAAACACTTGCATCTGCGAATATCTTCCCTAATCTGTCAAAATCAATCCTTATAGTACATTTGCATATATAAAGCACAAACAATTCACCCTACTTTTAACTGCTTTCTTTTGTAAATAGATCTAGATAATCACTAAGATTCTCCTTGTGCTTCAGCAAGGAGATGATACAAAAGATTTTGTAACTCTGATCTGAGTGCTATTGACTCATTTCAAACTACATGGCACAGTATTGCACTGCCATGAATGAAAAGTATTAGGCTTAGATTCCAAGTTAAAAAATACACACTCAAACCAAACATTCTGATTCAGATTAGTGCTATTTCTTTGCAATTTCATTAAAACTTCGTTGACATAATGTAAGTGAAACAGATAAAACAAGACAATAAACCATTAAAAAAAATCTAGTCCATCTCTCCAGCTGATTGAATCAATTTATAATACTGAAACTAAAATAAATAAAGTAATTAATAAGTTAAATAACCCACACCTACGTTTAATTTCTTAATGGTTTACTTTCCTTCAGTTCATGAAAGCAAACTAGCAATTAATCAGGTAATCTGAGCACTTCTGCCCACAAAAATGGTATGCCAATAAAAGAAAGTTGGAATACAAGGATTTTTGCACCCTTATGGTACAGATGCATTGAGAGGTGATGAAAGCTTACGTTCTCCTCCACTTTAAAAGCAGCACTCATGCCCTCACAAGCTTTCTCTTGTGAAACACAGACCATCTAATAAAGAGAAACTAATTCTTCTCAGAATTCTCAGAAAGAAGTCTGCTTACAGATATTTCTAATACCCAGCATGACCTCAATGGTCACAAAACCAAAAGAGAACCAGAGTGAGGAATACAGTGAGAAATGAACATCCCTCATTTGAATTTGTCATTTCTTTCAGTAAAGGTACACATATAACAGAACAAAGGTCACATTTCACAAGACAGGCTGAGCCTACAAACAAGCATAGTGCCCTGATAAACACATAGACAACAAATATTTTTGAGATGGGATGGGGGAAACACTCTTTTTTTTTTTTCTCTCCAGAATTTTTGAAAATTGGAAGCTTGTGTGTAGAGGCATGTCTGCATACACCTACATGATACAAGAGAACCAAGAACGTCTTCCTTTGCTAAATATTTCCTACTGTACTCCTGGAAAACTCATACAGTGTAAAACAGTTTTCATTGCAAGACAGTTTAGCAGGGCAGCCGTGCAGCGCAGCCTCCATGAGTTACTGTCATGTGGGAGTGACACTGCGTGCCTCTACCCTCAGGGCAGGATGCTCAACTGTGAGCAAAGAGCAGTGACAACTTTCATCTCCGCTACCAGACAATTCTGCCTCCAGGGCAGGCCTCACAGCAGTTATTTTTTCACATCAGCCCCAAAGCTCAGCATACAAAGCCCAGCAAGACCTCCTGCCTAGAACAACACAGCTCTGGCTCCATTGTACAAACCCAGACCAAGCTGTGCCTCAAAGTAGGAGCGACAACCACCCTTTTGTTTCTTGCAATGATTTAACTTCTGTTTCCAACACATCTAGGTAAGTGGAGCTTTGTCTGAAGTGGAAGACCGTGATATTAGGCTGTGCTGGCAGACATAGCATCTCTGTGACAGCAAACTGACCTGCTGAGATACGTGCTGGAGGCCACACTGGTGGCCTGGAGGTCCTGCAGGCCCTGCGGCAGAGCTGTCAGCACCGTCACCTTCTGGGACAGGCTCACATGGCCATTTTGTCAACCTCAGCAGCTCCTGCCTCAGGGAAGCTGCACAAAACCGGTGGCTGCAATCCCAGTCTGGAAGCACCCTGTGACACTGTGCGTGCCTGCTGCCTGCAGGGCAGGTATTGCTTTGGCAGCAGATGTGCTGCACATCACAGTAACGATCCAGCTCCCCTTCTCTGGCAGCATCATGAGTGAGTGCTCCCAGCCTGGAGCACTAATACTGCAATTGCGGCCTTTCAAGGTAAAGCTCTCATAGTTAAGCAATCTGCACTACAGTTTCACTACACCGCTGTGAGGGAAATTCGTTGCAGTGCTTCCCTAGGAAGAACCAGTAAAACCTACCTGTGAGAACAAATGGAAGTAGCCTGTAAAAATCTATTAGATTGGTCTTAAAGAACTGAGGGAAGGATTCTCCAACAAGGCTCGCAGCTTATTTCCACTGGAAACCTCTTGTTTGGTCTTTAAGAGAACATCCCAAATGAGAAACAGAGCTGCTTTTGCGGAAAGCAGGAAGCCCTTCCCTGATCTCATGTTGCATTCATTAAAACATTGCATTTTCCATCCATGGCCTAAATGAAATATAATCCCTTGTTTGCCGAAACATGATTTTTCTTTTCTGAATCTGCATTAGATTCTTCCATCTTTATTCAGAATATGTAAGCTTTGCCATACATTGATTAAACTTATACTATCTGAGGTAATCACATGTGTAAAGACATCTGTTTACTTATAAAAATTCTATAAATACTTATATTTAGTTTAAATGTAACTATGTAAGTGTATCTAACAACTAGCTGCATCTTTACAGATAAAACACTACTCAAAATAGCTGAAACTATGGTTACTCATGACCGGTTTTAGTGCATTACACGTGTTATAGCTGTTAACGTTTCGCTGGATGATCTGCTGTTTCAAAGCCACAAGGACATGATCTAACTCAATTATAACCCCCAGCTGACCTGTGAAGCTGTATTAGCTGAACTTGCAGAAGAACCACCATTACCACAAAATGACTCCGCACACATGCGTCTGATTTTCCTGGTTCATGTGTCATATTTCACCGGTCATAGAGATACCTCTAAAAGGAGATTTTGACAGGCTAAGTATAGTATATAAGATTAATAGAGCAAACAAAACCAAAATAACACTTTTCTTCTTGTAAGTAGAACAGAGAAGTCTATTTTTCAGAAAATCTTTATACCACATCACAGCATATCTTTCTCAGTAGAAACAAACATTTTTCCTCACAGATGTACTGCTCTTCTCAAACCACATAAAGTGCTACATACATTACTGTCATATTGTTTGCAAAGTTTTCATCAGACAATCTACGTCAGTTTGTAATTTATGGAGAAATTTAAATGACTTTGTAAGTACTGTGTGTAAACAGGAGGAAAACTTTCGAATATTCAAGATAAGAGTTGTGGGGTATTTTTTTCTTCCTATTCCTCATACAGTCCTGGGAAACAGTGAAAGAGATGGGGGAAGAAGGAACTAGGGCACATGTAATTCTGAATGTTTACAACGGCATTAATTAAATGTGCTATATTGTGTCATTCAGAGCAAGCCAAGGCTTCAATCACATAGCTGTATATACATACATGAGCAAAAGTCTGGTGTAAACTGTTATTGAAAAATAGCAATAGTATTTAAAACAAAAGCTAGCGACTACTGGATCTTTTGAAGACATTTCATGATGATAAACAATGGAAGTGACAGTGTTGGCTTCTAACCACAGCAGCAGCTCTTCTACACAAAGTTTGAAATTACTGACTGACAAGTCTTTACTATATAATTACAGTACATTTATACATAAATATATTTGTATGTCATGCAAACATTCATCATTTTTTCTCACCATTGATATACTTCTAGGTATGAACTCAACAGGAAGGCTACTTATGGACAGACAAGGCGCTCCTTGGGATGTGGGCCACATATAGCACCACAAGTATGAATACTATCACTGTGAATGCTCATATGGGCTTCTGCTCCTCAAAAGACTATGTCCCATGTCGGTGCACGTGCATAAATGTGCTCAGAGAGGCATCACACAACATCGTCAGGCATTACCATTAACCTAAGGCATTTTAGTGTACAGAATTTTAAGAAAAAAATTCAAATCCCACTAACTTGTGCAGGTGTAATAAAACCACAATACAACTTTTTGGCCTGCATTTGCAAAGCACTCTTTCACACAGCTCTCATGAATTTCAATGTGAGCAGCACCTGTTCAGTACTTGTGAAAACGAGACCACATGAATTTATCACAGTATGACAATAATTCAACCCGCCGTAATCTGAGAGGTCGTTTTGAGGTGCAAAAGGCCAATGAAATAGGCTTAATTTAAACAAATGCTGAAAGACAATCATTCTGTAGTTCCCTGAGAACAATCCTTTCATCACTAACACTGGAGATATTTCTCAGCGGGAAAAACTCTAACTTATTTTTATTCTTTTCATTGTGAGTTAGCAAGAACCTGAATTTCTAATAGTAGGCTGCCCAAACCCCTAGATTTAAGGGAGAATTTCATTCATCACTTCATACATATGAAAGAAAAGTTCCTGCACAGAATAAAAAAAAAAATATGATTTTAAATATCTTCACAGAATTACTGCTGATAAGATTATTATTAAGAGATTACTTTAAAAGGAGAGAAAGCGTATTTTAAAAGCTGTTTTACTGAAAGCCTTGAATCTTATTTAAAACAACATGATATTTAGAGACATCAGCCCAGTGCAGTTAGTATTGTAAAACTAGAAGCTAAACATTTAAAGCAAAAAAGACATGCATGTCCCTCTCTCTAGTCGAAGCTCTTAGCAGGGCGATAAATATTTTGGAAGTGATTATACATTTGCCAGAAGAGTCTGTTAATTTAAAGCCATTAAGGGAGAGTATAGCTGCCTATGGATATTAAGATTTATCTCACCTGATTTTAGACTGTTGCACTCAAGATATCTGTTTTTGAGCTAACCACCCTGAGCTCTCTTTAAAATTATTGAGGATAAACAGGCACTTTTTGTGATGTATGTGACCTGCTTCAGACATCTACTTCAGAATGAGACAATCTATATCTTGAGCAGCACTTATTTTTCTCCATTTGCTGTAATAATGCCCTAGGATGACAAGCTACTAGTCTAGTTTAAACAAATGCGATGTCTACAATGTAAATCCACCAAGGTTGTCAATATCCTAGAGAAGGCTGACCTCATGTATCTGACCTGGGTGCTACACCCTAGTGGGCCAGGCTAAAGATTTAGACATAGTAGCGGACTAGGCATACAAAGTAGTATACTCGAAAGCACTCTAGGAGCAAATGTTTCTTCTTACTCTCAGGAAATCAAAAAAGCATTTAAAAACCTATTGGCACTGCCATTCAGAAAGCTGGGTAGGTTCCTACGATACCTTGATCATTAGTCAAGGTCAGTCCATCATAAGGTCCAGGTTGCCTTTGTGTATAGATGACTAAAAACTACTTGGATATTCTCACTCAGTAAATGTTCTTTAATATTTACTTCAATATACAGAGCAAGCCTAGGAGAGATACAGTCACTTTCAGTTTGAGTCTTTTAAGAGCTGCCTGCTTCTTGAACTGAAATCGTGCCTACACTATTTCAATTCATTGACACTCAATTCTTAATCATGCATTATCAATTGATGATATGGTTTGTCAGCTGAGTTTATATTATATGTAGTAATTGTTAATATGACAGTTATTCGATTAACTTTATTTACTTCTTATGATACACTGGTTTTGGTGACACTGATCACTCCAGCTGAACAAGAAGAGGTCATTGTTTCATCCCACAAAAGTGTATTGCAAGCTATGCAGGCTTCCTGGCTGGCTAACTTTCACTCTACCATGTACCATAAAGGAAGTAAAGGTGGTTGACGGCCAACCCCCAGCCAATCTGAGCATGACAACCGGGTATCAAACTATCAACCTAGTCTGAATGGTTTCCACCAATACATAACGCAAATTATGCCAAGTTAGTCTGAGGGTTATGAGCATACTCTGTCCAAAATTTAAAAAGACAAACTATGTAGCAAATATATTCTCAATATTTATCAAATAATTTAGAATTACACCCCAAATAGCATAAAGCATTAATAAATGTTTCAACTGCATGAATACTCAGTTGAGTTCCAAGTGGGAATAACCTAAGAGAGATTACTTTTTACTCAGCTGTAGAAGATGCAGAGGCTGCACTAACCCATGAGTGAGTGTATTTGAAACAGATTAAACTTAAATTCATGTTAGAAAAGATTCATTTTGCTGGACTGGCCGTAGCTGGAGTGACACACTTCAAGGCTGCTGCAGCTTCGATATCAGTTGATATCAACTTGAACAGGGGGGAATAAGTGCACAAAGAAAATGCACTGACCTGTCCTTACCGTTCACTGCTCACCATTCACATGTACAGTATCTTTTCTATTTTCAGATGCACAAGTGACAGCTAGATGCCTGCATTCTACTTGTTTTAGCAAATAGCTACCTTTACTGATCCAAATTCCTTTTCCCAGGCAACCACAATATAAAATTCGTAGAGTTTTTTTTTCATTAAATATAGCAAGAATGGACTCTTTTGATTCAGTCACCAAATTAGGCAACTGATTCATATTATGCCATAGAATACTACAATATATAGAATACTACAATATATAGAATGGAGTATTATGATAAAGAAGACAGAAGAAATAACGTGGTTAAAATGTACATGTTTTAGAGTTGTCGGTTTATAATAAAGCAAAAATACGCAAAATTCCAAATAATTTTAAATAAATGCTAGGAATATCAATCTAATTGAAAGAAGTTGGTTTATCTCTCTCTTTGGGAGTTCAAATACTTCTTAAGCTAGATCAATTTTCCAACAAAACCTGCTGTTTTAAAATGAGAAGTCAAATGTATTGTTTTTCAGATATTGAACTGAAATCGTCATAATTTCTGATACAAAACATTTATTTAAATGTATTTAAAATGTTTTCCTTTTATGCAATAAGGAAGTTGTCAGATACTTGAAACTACAATAATTTCAACCTCTTGTCCCAGAAAAACCCAAACGAAACAAAAAATACTTCCTTTGGAAAATATACTTACTTGTACTTCACAGATATACTTTCCATAGACTTAGAGTATTCACTTAAGCATCCAGAAATGGTGCCAAAAGGCCTTACATTATCTATAGAAGGAAAAAGCATGTAGATAGTTCAAAGTATACTTTTCCTTAGTCCAAGTAGTATGCTAAAATAATCTAGAGTAAATACAATATTCTCACTACCAGAAATAAATTGCCATATTTAAAGACAAAATTATCTTGATTAAAAATAATGTAGGCTATGTGGAATCAAAATTTACATTTAAATGCAGTTAATCAATGAAATGTGAGATAATGCAAGTTCAGTAATAATCAGAATGAAATATTCTGGCTCAATAGTTTAATTAAAGTCACGCTTGCATCGGCAACTCTTTTTATCTGTGTTCTTAACATTTACTGAAATGTCACCAAAAGGATGATGGAAGACTCACAATAATTAGAAAGACAAAAAAACAAAAGAAAAAAAAAATAGGTGTGCTTGGGCAAAATTAATATATGTGCTGAGAAGCTGTGTTTTTCTTCCTGAAAACTGAAGGCCACCAGATTTCTGCTCTCCCACAGTCCCACACAGGCTCCAGTATGGAGAGCTGTGGTACAAGAACCCTGAAGTGAACCATTAAGTACACTTTGAAGTCCCAATACAGTCCTGAATTTTTAATAAGGCTAGAGAAGCAGAAAAGGATGCTCCTCTGCAAAGAAGCTTCAATATCTGAAGAAGCATTATGATTTTGCCAACAACTCCAATCAGCTATTTAAGTCATTTACCACACTTTTCATGCAATGGAGTCCTATGTTTTACTGCAGAACCTCCAGCAGCTTTTGCTACTACAAAATTGGAGCTGCCTTTGTATAAAGGGAAATACAATAAATGGTAGTATTCACCTGAAAGACCACAGAAGACAGCAACTGAAAGACAACTGCTCACTTGGGGAAACAAAACCAGAGATCATCAGGTAATTATTAGTATGAGAAGTCTACAAACACATATTCAGACTGCATCAAGCTAGAAACACTATGATGAACTGAAGAGGTAGGCTTGTAATAGGGAAGAAAGCCCAGCTCACTCCACATATACTGAAGTTGTGTGAGAGAAATATTAGTAACATGCATTCCAGTAACTCTTTTATATTTGGATTATTGTTGTTTAACTATACCTATGTTGTTAGAACCACCGTAAGCAACATAGCTCCAAGGCAAGCACAACTTCAGAATTAGAAAAACAACCCACAGAACTCACTAAACTTAACAAAAAAATTAAAATCAAAGTAAAGCTGTGTGGGTTTTTTTTTGTTTGGTTTGGGTTTTTTTTCTGAGATAAAATCATAGAGACTATGTATCAGACATTAAATAGGAAAATACGTGCCTTCAAACAAAACCCCAAAACATGGTGGGGGCATTAGAGGGAAGACAGTTTAGAAGTTACCAACCAGAAGCTCTTTTCTACCAAATGGAAATACTGCACTTAATTGTAATGTCTGCTTAAAATATCAAGGGCAACTACATAAAGCCACCAAGTGAAAACCGACAGCATGAAGAAATTAGGTTTACAAACTAAGTGCTTGAGAAGAATTTTAGCTGAAGACCAGAGTTGTTGTCACAGGTTAGAGGCAAACACAAGCATCTCGTACAGAGTTGTGAAAAGGACTGTTTTACACATTGGGGATGGATCGACAAGCAAATCAACAAGCAAAGCTGCTTTGGTATCTCAACAAAACTCAGCATTGCTGTGTGATGCACTGAGAAATAACACTGAGCAGCTATCTCTAGCAGGATAAAATAATTTAGAATTTTTATAAACTTAAAATAACTTGTCTAACATTGCCAGAACTGTAATCTTTATAAAGGAGAGCTCCACAAGCCACAGAAAAAGTCGGCCATTGTTAAATGCCTTGAAACTCCTTCCTGAGAACTAACCAAATTCTTTTCAGATTCTTTTTGTATTCTTGTGTCATTGGAGAAAGAGGAAGGTGATTTACAGACAAATTCTAAGTCAGTTTTCCTTTCATTCGGCAGCTTAAATTTAATAGGAAGATTATGTAATTCTCACTGCTTTTTCTTTCACTCTCATGTCAGCTGGAGTGGAAGAGTTCCTATTATTCAAGGTCAATTAAGCCATGCAAATGCATTCTAAATGATTTTACAGTAATAATAATAACCCTCTTCTCAAAAGCACGTGCTGACTTTGTCAAAAAAAACCTAAAACTAAACTGATAAAAATGCCATAGGTGTTTTGGAATTTTACCTTCTGCTCAAAATAACCAAATTGATGTGTAAATACAATAATCTTGAACTGGTAGTGGTATAGGTTTTAAGTACAGATTCCACAGAAACTTGATCCATAGCTCTATCCTTTGAGTCACAGTGATATTAGTAAAAAAATTTCTCCCGTTCTTCTGCTTGCATTTCAGAAAAACTGTATGTTTATTTAATTATCCAATTATAGCAATTTTTTAGCTTGAAATCAGGTTTTCAAAATATGCTCTGGCTACATTCAGACCCAAATGTAAATTATAGAAAAACTTAAATACATAATTTATTAATGTTTTTAAACTTTTAAACCTGTGTATTTTCATAAGCATTGCTTGCTACATGAACTACACTTGAAAAGGCACATCTCTGTAATGATGGCTTTGTCAGTATAAACATACCATTACACATCGTCACATCGTTAAAATAATTCCTAATCAATGGGATTTTTTAAACTCAATAAAACTACACTTCACATATAGCTTAGACCATGCCTCTCTCCCCAGAACAAAGACAGGTACATTGGCCAAAGATCAGCTCTGCAGCGAACATCTTCTGCTCAAACAGTGCAACCCAGCACGAGGGGTATGTCTGTGGCACTGTAAAGTCAAGCTGTCGCGTATAAACCCAGTCATGTTGTGTTCATATTTAATAAACACCGCAATTACATAGCAATTACTCTGGCGCAGTTACATTGAGTCTCACCCAGAGGATCACAATTAACTGCTGAAAGAGGCAAGGAGACCACCTCAATCTGCTTCTTTGCTGTCTCTGATGAGACTGATAACATGGTCTTGTGTCCATTCCATTCCAGTACAAAGCAGGAATAGATGAGCAACACAGAACAGGCCAAAGAGAAGGGATCACACAGAAATTCACCTTTCTCATCCAGGAGGGATATACCTTTCAGATGAAGCAACAGCCCAGCTGTGTGATCAACTACCTCTACTCCATACCAACATAAAACAGCATTTGAGAAGGGTCTTGGGTGGGAGGAAACAAGTAACTACTCCATCCCACCCCTGCCTAACAGAAGCTGTCAGATGATGGCAATGCCTTGTGAATCACTCCTGAAAGATACATGGATTTGCACTTTTATTATTTGCATTGGTTTATAAAGATGCCCATTTCTCTTCAACAAACACATTACATTGTAGAACTGTACCCTGAAAAACCATTTAAGATAGAATTATATTCAACTCAATCTTTTTAATTAAAATACGACATTGAAAGCCATTTCTTGGGCAACAAGTGCTAGGAAAATGGGGGTGAGAGGTTACTATTGTTTTCTAGTGGAATAAATTGCACTTTTATTTGAAAAATATAGCAGAAAGATGAAATGAAAGACATTCATTTTATATTGCTGAGACTTAGATTGAATCTTCCATATTGATTAGATATTTAACAGAACATACCTGGAAATTACACCTCTTCTAAACACTCGTTGTATGTAGCCCAAGTCGCCTTTAACAGAGAGCTAACAATATTTATCACATATTTATGTTAAAATCACAGATCCGAGGATTCATTCACAATTCCCTCTTTGATGTAATTCTGATATTTGTGAAAAATGCAGATGTCTCCTTGAATGTGCACATTTAAAATCATGTGATTGTATTCACATCTGTACAATATTTAAAGCCATATAACACATACAAATAGAGTCCTCAAGCTACTATGAAATGCCTAACACCTGGCAGATGAGCTAGTGGCTCATAGTAGTTTAAATACTGTATTTTAATTCACTTTTCTGAGGCAGTCAGTCTATGTAATTACTAAGTCATAAAGTTGAAAATATGGCTGCATAAAACATTCCCCTTCAGATATATCTGACAGAATGTACAGGTTATGTTTAAACACTTGTACTTGATGTCTTATATCTTAACATACACTTCCTTCATCTTCTTGATTACTCTTTTCTGTTTCTTTTTCATGCCCTTTCACATTCTGATGCCATTTACCTAGCCAATTAGCTGGCATTCACTCATTTTTGACTCCTCTTCCACTTCCTATTATGTTTTTAATCACTTAATTTTGTTGATAATTTCTTTCTGCACTTTCCACATTCCTTTGACTACACTTGATGGAAAATTAGTGTTTCTATTCTGCAATACTACCTGAGTCTAAATCGTGTTTGCACCTACTGAATGAAGCCAAACCTCCTTGTCATTTGGAGTGGCTATGTCAGATGTGAGTGCAAGTATTAGATAAAGAGGCAGTTTTGTGTATCTGCTCTAGACTGAAATACGAGGAATAGGAATGGTAACTTGTTCTGGGGTGTCTTCCACAGTCTCAACTGCACTTCCATTCAGGTCTTCCTGCTACTTATGATTTTGCATATAACTAAGATAGAAGATACAAATGTCAGTAACATGGCAGGAGAGCTGCAGGCAGGAGGGCAATCTGAAGAAAAGTGTGGTCTACAACTTGATATACGGACTCTTTAATGGGTGTTTCTGTTATAAGACAAGTAAACATGGATAATGTTTTAAACAATATTTCAGATGTGATTCTAATTTAGCTCATTAAAGGTGAATGAATATCCAAATTAATATTTTATACCAGGCAAGGTATAAAATATTCATCATGTTTTGTATTTCTACATTATTGTGTGCCACATATAATACAATCAGAGCACTGGTGGGTCTGATAGGTTCCAGGAGCCCTACGTAGCAGCTATTCATTCCTCACCAGTGCTGTAGGATGGATACTGTAGAGTCCACACTTAGAGGCTTGTCAGGGAAACATTTATTATCCTAATAAAAAAACTTGAATGAAACTGTAGCTGTTGGAAAAGTGCCAGGTTTTCAAAAATGAAATGTTTCAGTCAGTCAGCTTTGACACAACATCCACTGCAAAGAAGAGAAATGGTGTTAATAATTTAAGAGCTTGACTTGGAATGTCAGCACAAGTACTCGACTTTTGGTGTGTCTGAGGTTTTTTTTAATGCTTGTCTCACGTTATTTCACTTCTGTATTCCTCTTCTCCATGAAAATGAACTTCTATGCACAATCACACAGACACTTGTTAAGCCTTTTTTTCTTCAGTCCTTAAGAAAGATAAGGGAGAACTTCAAAAGCTGGAAAGTTTCACTGTTATAGAAAGCTGTTTTCCATGTAGCCTTTCTCACTGCTATAATTAAGAGGTTCATATTACTGCCTAGGACAGGGGCTGTAATTCCTAAAATATAAAAGTTGCAGAGTACTGTAACATTTGTCCAACATATGGAAAAATCTTCCAGAATTCCTTCACAAATCCACACCAAATCTAGTTTACTATGTTCATCCCATGGCTATCCACTGCTAAAAACTGTACTGTCTTAACAAGAAAACTGCATAGTCTAAATCTATATGCATAATTTTTTTCTACTGTTACTTCAGGTAAAAGGGTTGCTTTTGAGCATGAGCTGCTGAAAGTGTGTAGGGTAATGGGACAGTGCTTTTGGCAGCAGTTTTCAAACAAAGGTTCTACCTATAGTGTTCTCTTGTTTGGGTCAGGGAAATTATCTGAGATACATAATTCTTTTTTTGCATATGTTTTACAATAAACAGTTGCTAGGTGTCTGTTAATTCAGGTATTCAGAAAAAATACATATATATGTTAAGTAGTAACTATTCTGTTGTTTTATCTTACTATTCGAAATAGCATATTCTAATAAAGTGATTTGTAAAAGCTTTACCCTAAAAGATCAGTGTTATTCCATAATGTGGATTATCACCCATTAAAATAATGAAATCAATCACCAAAACTACAGTGGAGTTTGTGTCTGTATTTGTATGTGTGCATGATAGTTATAAAAGAAAACATCCATTTATAAAAATGGGCCATTTGGGTGATGAAGCAGATGTGCTCTTTGCCCTATATCAGGACAAATTTCTGAAATGAACAGTCATCTGGTTCTGCAGATGGAGAGCTCTGAGGGAGGATTAGCACTTTCCTATCGCTCCTGGTAAACAACCTCAGCCCCAGAGCAGCACAGAATGATCTCCAGTGACCAACTGTGATCATACGAGCAACTGACTATAAAATGAAAGTCTCTGAGCACACAGTAACTGGCCTATATGGTATTTGTGTGCGCAGAGTAACAATCTCAATGAGGTTTTACATATACTAATAATGCAATAGTAATTTTCCATTAGCGTATTTAGTAAGAAGCAACAAATGCAGTTTACAGTCTCAAAGCAAATTACTTAAATTTCATTTATTTTCCCACATGTTAAAAGAGGAAGAAAACCCCATACAACTCATCCAGTGAGCATTGTGATACTAAGAAATAACTTACTTCTTTAAATTATGGCTGTTGAGCCAGAGAAATAAGCCTTATCATCACAGAGGTAGGAGGAAATACAGTACAAATGAGAAAGGATTAGCAATCTGCTGGTTTACTGTCTGATCATGAGGGCACAGCTGGCACAAGTTTGTGTTACAGATACCCACCAAGCCACAGGTGGGAAGATGTCGATTATAAGAAGTTTGTCCAAAATCAGAAAGTAACTTTCCAAAATCATACAAGAAATATAATGATGTTCTTGTTTAAAGAATGAAGACAATATGTAAAAATCTAGTTGCCAAAACAACCAAAAAAGCCCAAATCTCATTATACCACTTTTTGGGAGGAATTTATAGTGCATTTGCTTAATTAAAACAGTATTGCATAGTAGGGAGTAAAAGCCAGGGATTAAGGATGTCTACATCTAATCCTCAAGGAGTTTGGAATGTTCTTATTGTAAATTGTAGTACTGGCTACATTCCTCTCACTGTGGATGCTCTGCAAGCAGCTGGGCTGAAAATGGCAAACACTCAAAATTATTCTTGGAGACCCTTTGCTAGAATACACATACAGAAGTACAGGACTAATGGTTCTCTGGAAACCCCGGGGAATGTGTTCACATTTCCGTAGCTGAGAAAAACTGTACAGCAATAATAGCAAAAATCAAAACAATTGCTGAAAATTTTATCAAACTATCTTGACAAATGTACTGCAAGCTGGTAATTAGTACACAGTGAGAGGCAGGTACAACATACATTATATCTTTACATTAAAAAATTAATGAAGCCATCAGAGCAAATACTACAACACAACAAAACAAATAAAAACAGGCAAGAGAATCTTGTATCTATTATTTAAATTCAATACTTCAAAACCTTCTTGCTTGAGCAAACTTTCCTTGCCTACCACTTTTTTCCCTGAACATGTTCATTTCTTCAAAAGAATAAAATAAACACAAGTAAATGGTAACTAGTGTAAATATTATTTAGAGTCAGTCATAAATTCGAAGAGCCTTCTAACAACTCGAATGAAAAAGAATGTGATCCACTACAATTAATGCTCATTCAGCAACATCAGATTTATAACAACTAACGCTGCTCATTAAAGCAACTACAGGAGGTAGACTTAAGAAACCAGACATTTAAAGTGATAGAGTAATTTAATTACTTGAAAGAAGATGCAGAACTAGGTATATGAATATAGGCAAAAGAAAAATCTTCAAAAGCTTGTACAGCACAGCTGAATTCTAAAAAACTGTCAGCTAGGAAAAAACACTTAGGAAGAAGTTCCAGCATTTTGAATGTACTTGTTTTATAAACCAGGCATTGTTCTGTTTATAAAAGGCATTCTAAATAGAGTGCTCTCTTTTTGCAGGAAAAAAACAAAACTCCTAGAAGACTGACGAAAAGAACTAGAAAATGTACTTTTCCTCTAGAAAAAGTAGGGAGAAAATTTAATACATATAATCCTTTCACTAGAATCCTTTGACTGGTGTGAGGTTGGCAGCATATGAGTCCATCTGGTTGCCAAAGCTGTATCAGAAGGTACAGACATACAAACACTCAGGTATCTGACAGGTCTGAAGGCAGACTCCCAAGTCTTACTGCTAAATACACTTTTCTCTTGTTTCCTGCCAACACAAAGAGAGGTGATGGGGACCTCCTAGAGTAAGACTTTGTGAAGTCTAACATTATCTGAGATCACACACAAGACTAGTAAGAAGATGCTGGAAGTAATTACTGAGCAATTTTACTTGTGATTTGAATCACTTTTAACCAAAGACTTCATAACAGAAGAATTTTTTGACTAAACACAATCAGAAATATACGCACATGTGTTCTGTTTAAAACACTTTCTGTATTTAAAAATATACTTTCTTCAATATTGTACTGGTATGACACTTTGCATTATGCAACCTCTACTTGCTTTGAAATCAGCGATAAAAATCCTGGTGCTTTGATTGGATAAAAATCCAATCAAAATATGAATTAAGCCACTACTACATGCTCTGATAATCCTATCACGATAACAGGGTCTATAACAAAAGCCACAGGGCCTCATACTTTTATGTAACACTTGGGACACATCATCTCCACAGATATGTACCTGTGCTCTCCCTCCCTTACCTGTCCCTGAGTTTCTATTCTGACCTATATGTGCAGACCATTTATTTTTTACTCAACTCTTTTTTAATTTTGGGGCAGCTTTTATGTAGGCCTTATGTAAAACCAAACTGAGCAAACTAGGGAGAAAAGGAAAAGCTTCTGTACAGATTAGATGCATGCAATAAAATCTGGTTTGTAAGCTTATAAAGGAAACGTACCAAATCAGCACTTGGCTGGGGACAAAAGTTATTACGTAATACCTGACTTGCCTTGCCTTTGTGCATACTAACATGAAACTGCCACATATTCAAATGAGATCTCTTAATATTTTATTTTTTGTCCATTGATAATTGCCTAGTTTCATTCTCTGATAGTTCCAGTCAGTGGATTTACGCAAGGGTTAAATCTGGCCTCACGTGTCCTACGCCTTGCAGTGAGAATGACCCACCTTTTCTAGCATTTGCTGTATTGTATAGAGAAGCAGAACTTTCTTCTCTTTTGGGAGTCTTTTGAACTTGTATAAAGTAGCTATTCCCAAGTGATTACTTCCTTTCTCAATTGATGCATAAAAGATCACCACACAAAAAAAGTATCCCACAGTGATTTCTCTTTTGAACACATAGGCAATGCTGAAAACATAAATGCACATGTGCAAAAGCTGTCATCTCTTGCCCTTTTCTGATCCCTATTAGCTCCACAAGAAAGTAAAGCAAAAGGAATGTATTTAAGCTTTCTGCAACATCAGGGTGAAGCACTCTTTTCACTTTTATTATTGCAAAGATGCCACTGATAACTGGAGAAAAGGAAGAACATACCTGTAGGTCTTCAAATGGTTACAGTTTAATGTAGAAGGAAGTCCAAAGAGAAGAAAAAAAAAAACACCACTTACTAGTGAGTGTGAGTCACTACTTTTTCGTGTCTTCCTTTACCACTCCGGACAGGAAAGCAAATGTCTTTCAGGCTTCTTCTCCTTCCTTTTCCCATCTGGGAATCTTGTTGTTCTTTTGATGATGAGTTCTGTAAATTCATGCCTAGAAATAAGCAGAATACCTGTTAAAAAGTGTGGTTGAGTGGGTAGAGCTTCCTTTACTGAACATCGTATCTAAGTATCACCTATGCTGAGTCTCACATGAATAGGGAAGTGTATGCAGACCATCTGACAGTGTCTTCATTTCTACACAAGCTGTTCACTGGAAAACTTCACATTATATCTTTTTCCAAAATATATCCTCTCACTACAGTAAAGTAACTGTAGGGAAACTGAACTTAATTCAAACAACTTCATAGGTCTTTATTATTCAGTAAGTTTAATACCTTAGAAAGCCATCAGTCTGGCTTCAGATTGGCTTAGAACCACCTCCTGCCTTCAGTTCCACGCTATTAATGCTACTTGAGCATTTTAGGTGCTCATTTAACTATAGCATTCACAAGTAATCCCTGAAGCTGCAACTGCCTTCAGTGAGCCGATGCTTAGGGAACCAGGCTTGCTCCAGTTTACTCTCACTCCTCAAACCCCAGTTTACATTTCTTTTTACTCAGTGGCCTATTACAAGAAGGATAGGGAGGATAGTCCGACCTGTAGCCCCTAGACTGTGCAGTTCAGATGCCTCCATAGCTAAGGGACCTGGTGAATCCCTTCTCTCTCACATTGGGGAAATTCTACAGCTTGGCTTTTTGCATATTCAGCAAGTTTTCTAACCAACAGGCTGTTCTATAGGAGCTGGGAAAAGCTCTTCCCTTGCTACATTTCAGGTTGACCTCAATGCTTATTTGCCAGTGTTCATTTTGGCTTAAGGATCACAAGGCCTAATGGATTTACTCTTTCAGCAGATTTAAAGAGGTTTAAGCTTTAGAAATTACAGTTGAAGTGCCTGTTTCTGACATGACCTTAAGTATCAGGTAGACCTGTAAATATTTGGACCATGTGCAGCAATATAGCTTTATTTACCAGCAATACACAGACATTTCCAGACCAGAACACATTGGACTACAGTACACCAAATTGAACTAGATTTCACAATCGTACCTAATTCTTCTTTATCACAGTAACCATCAAAAGACATTCTCACATCAGAATCTATTTGTAAGAAGTTCACTTTCTGCAGTAACAGAAGTATAAATTAGACTATTTCTTTCTTCAAATGTAAGCATCTCTGTGTTTGAACGTCTGTGATGGATAAACATTTAAAAAAATTCTCAAACACAATTTTATCCATAATTCTACAATTAATTTGGCAAAATAGTTACATATATATTGTTGAGATGATCCATCAGCTTGTCTTCAACTTTTGCAGAAAGAGATGGATTAGCTTTATCCAGCTGAACTGCAAAAGTTAAAGCATATCCAGCAGATATCCTTCGGATTAATACAACTAACCAGGTCATAAAGGAAGATGCAGATTCTGATTCAGGATTAGAGTGTCAACAGGAAATTTCCAAAAAAAGAGGCATTTGTAGAGCTAAGAAATACATGAATCAGTTCCAAGAATTCTGGACATTTTAACCATATCCTGATAGGCATGGTAAAATGAGGCAGAACGAAACTATTCTTCAGATACAAAATCAACCAGAAGTGTTACCAACTCTACTTTTCTCATCACTACATGGAAAGCTAAATGCCAGCATTCATTTAATAATCTGCTACACACATACATTTGAGATGTCAGTTTAGTATTGGTAATTTTATCAATTGTCATCCCCTGTTTAAACTGCCTGTAGTGAAGAAGGTGACTGAGAAGTTTATGTTAAGCAGCTGTTATGCCATCTGGCATCTTTGACTTCCATGACCCCTTGCAGTCTGGCTCTCGGCCTAGGTAAGGTACAAAGACTACACTGGCTTAATTGGTCTATGATCTCCTCTTGGCAAAATACAGAGGTCAAGCTTCCATGCTGATTATTGTAGATTTGTCAGCAACCTGTGTTAACACGAACCATTAAGTTTTGTTGACTCATCTGCAGATGCTGGCGAGGATGGCCAAAAATCAGTGTAGTGACTCTGGTCTCTCCTCTCTGGGAGGTCTCAGAGGGTGATGTTGGACAATTGCTCGTCTGTCTGGTGGGCTCTCGCGAGCAGGTTTTTTATCATTCCACTCTGTTGCCTTTCTTGTTCAATGTTTATGTGAAGCTTCTCAGGGACAGAGCAAGGCTGTTGAGGCTGTCATTTCATCAAAATACATGCAATGTTTAGCTTTGTCCATTGTGCTTTTTCATCTGATGCAGACAGTCAAGTTAACCCATCTCCCAGCACTTGGTTGGTTTGGAGATTCGGACAGGCAAACTGGCTTAAATTCTATCTGCACTACTTATTTATAGGAAAGCTATTAGTGAGTGTCAGAAATCAGAAGGTGAGGCTGGCTTGGTGCCTGGTAAGTCACAGCTGTAGGTTTAAAGTTAAAAATAATTATTTGGCTCAGTTATATAGAAAGGCAGCCCCCAAAAGAGCACGAGAGCCGCTAATTATACTGTTTGAAATGCAGAGAAATTAAAACAATTTCTTAGTCCGCAAGGAATACTTCACTTCAATCCTGAAAAATATTAATTTAGCTATTTATCCTATTACTAGACTTTTCATACAATTTGAAAAGTACACGAACTTTCTTAGGGTCAATGCAGTAGTATATATCGGCATTTTTTGTTAACATACACAATACCTTGAGTTCACAAACCAGGAGTTTCATACTTGAAGCTACTTATGAAGTATTAGTGCGGAAAAGCAAAGCTGCCAGTGATTATTTGCTAATACTAAATGATTATGAGAAATTCAATTATTTTTAATTAGATTATCAATAGTTTATTGTAGAAACAAAAAATACACCTGGTTGTATCACTGACCACTCCGCTCAAATAAAGCTATTATTGTTACCAATCTTTTTCACTTCCTTCACAGAACCTGGAAATACCTTTGCCTCACCTCATAAAGCACATGGGGGAAAGCAGCAATATCCGAGTCGTATCATGTTTGTCAGTTACAACTACCCAATGAAATATGCCATTCCTTTTGTAGAAGTGTACTATACACATCACCTTCTGAATTAAAAATTGTTTAAACTTGACAATCTTAACATTTACAGAGGCTTCACATTGATATCAGGGCACCCAGAAGCAGAGATTTAAATAAATACAATCTACAGTGCAAATGCAAAGCTATTTTTAAAATAATAAGCAACCATACTGCAGCTCATCAGATAGCATGCCCCAAAATAGCTATCACTATAAAAAGAATACATCTAGTAGAAATAGATTTTTAAACTGTGTGTAAGACCCAAGATTTGTTTGGTGTTGTACCCATACATCAGATCACATGTATTAATTTATACATTATACTATTTGTCCCAGTGTTTTTACTTGTCCCCCAAAGCCCTTTCCGCCCTGCTCCTCCTTGCAGAAGGCCAGGGTTATCAGTGGCTATGAAGTGCCAGAGGATCCTGCAGGATGGAAGGGCAGAGACCTCAGGATAACGGTGAAGGAGATAAAACACAACAAAGTTTTTCTGGGACCTCACAGCCACAGAAGAGAGTGGAAACTGCCCAACCTCTGCTCTTCTCTAACTGCTCATCTCCTTCACTGTAAGCTCCTACTGATAGGTTTTAATCTTCTCTAATTCACTTATTATGAGATCTGTCACTAGCAACAACTTAAAACAAAATAATATCTTACTTTCCCTGTGAGATCTGGAGAATGGAAGTCAAGAAAATACTTTGAGGACTCTACCTCCTCAGACAGAAGAGACAGGAGGGTGTGCCTCTCTGTTTCTCCCTAAACAACAAATTTTACACAACAAAAGCTGACAGGGAAGGAGCATGAAGCTTCTAACAGAAAGTTTTCAGTCTACAAGAGGAAGGCATTTTTGCTACTCCTTAAACAATACTGGTGTTCAGATGAAGACAGCTAGAGAAACCCCATTATGCTATTTCTGTTTGTTGGGAAATTACATACTGATGTCACCTGAGCAACATCATAGCCTACAAAATATGCAATCCACTTGAATATCAACATACAATGTTCATATATATGACTTCTTAACAGTGGAGGTATCCAAGTTCAGAAACATGACTGCAGCACAAAGCAATATTCAAGCATATACACGAGTTCAGTCTACTGGATTTGTCAAAACCTGCTGTGGAAAACAAAACTACTATACTTCCTCTACTCAAGCTTTTCTTATTGTTTATGGCCATACTTCATTACAATACTTTAAATCCAACAGTAACCTGTCTCTCCTATTGAAAGTAAAGCAAGATCGTACTCAACATATAAACTATATGAAATTTTCCTGCAAAAATTACAGAAGTGGGTATCTGGTATATGTAAGATATGTATTCAGAAAGTAAATTTGTGTGTTGCACACAATATAAAGGTACTTTTAGACTCAAGGTGCAATTACAATTACCAGTAATTTAAAAGGTAAGCTATCAAGGCCGGGTTGGATGGGCTTTGAGCAATCTGGTCTAGTGGAAGGTGTTCCTCCCCATGGCAAGGGGGTTGGACACAGATAATCTTTAAGGTCCCTTCCAACCCAAACCATTCTATGATTCTATAAATCAATATGAAAATTTGGAAAAAACCAAGTAGTACATGAATATGAAAAAACAGTTAAGGTTAAATGTAAAATATTTCCAAACATGTGAGAACAGCCATGAGAGGTATCAGCTTGTTCCTGTTACTGATTTTATGCATTAATCATAAAAACATGATAAAAGCATTTTAGTGATCAAGATGTCAGCTTGGATAACAGTGATTTTAGAAGATAAAGATTTACTTTTTCCTCCTGGTGTCACTACAGGGCTGAGTTAAGGTTGAGTGTCTTAAGTCTCTGCTTCTGTAATTTAAATCTGTTTCAAGACTTCTTTCTAAAAATGCATTGCAAATGTAGAAAAAAAAATATATATCCTTGCCTCTAAAATACTGATAAATGCTGTTGCCAAAGTTTGCATTTATAAAAGGTCTTTTTTATAATTATCTGTTGAGGAACAACAAATACATCTTCCCCCACCCCAAATTCTATATTTTCCATTTTATTTATATTTATTCTGGTATGTCTTTACATTTAGGAAGAATAATTTACTCATTTACAAGCTCACAAATGAACTCAATACATCTTTTTATTGCTCATTTAGAGGACTCCACTGCCCCACCTACGCATCAAAATCTTCAGTTTTCTATAGTACTTCTAACCAAAGAAATTTCCGCTTACATTTTCTCCTGATGAGATCTATTTGGCATTTTAAACTAGTTAGCCAAAGAAGCAGCATAATATGTTTCAACTTTAATTTTGAGAGCAGATGAGAGTTTGGATGGGCCTTCAGTTTAACCAGTTCAGAAAAAAGCCCTTATATTCCCACTTATTTATTTGCTATCATGCAGTTTTAAATATTTACTGTTACCTTAAGCAATTACCTGACGAAACTTCAAAGTTTTCAGAATAAAAGAAGAGGCTTCTAAGTCACTGAGTGCATAACAAACGTAAGAAATACAGCAAACTATAGTGATGGTTTGAATAATATTCATTTTGTTGGTATTTAGTTAGACATGTACTGTATAAATAAATTATTTCAGAGTTCTAATTAAAGAATATTAACACCTAAAATATTTTTCTTTGGAAAGGTCTAAGTTTTCACCGTATCTTTAATATTCAAACTTGTATCAGTCCCTACTCAGAGACCTGAATATTGCAGTGTGGAAATTCACTTTTCATTAGAATATATAGGCAACTGTTCCACTGCTGCAAATCTGAATTTCGGAAGTCTCTTCTACAGCACAATTACATGTTGGATTCATAAAAATATCTATATTTCACATAGATTTTCAATACCTAGCAATACGAAGTTAACTCAATTACAGCATTTATTACAGAAGTTGATGCCTTTTTTTTTTTTTTNAATCGCTGCCAAATACAAAGGAAGTTCCATCCGCCTTTGAAGACAGGCATACGGACACACATTAGCCGCCTTCTTGCACACAGAAGCAGATGTTGCTGCTTCCTGAATGGTAAAAATAATGGACTTGTACATAAACAGAATGCAAGAAAAGGTGTGTTCCAACGAAAAGCCAGGTGAAGAGGAGGCCTTGTTCTATTACATCAATCTAATTATATATGCTTATACTCAAGGTATTCAATTCTTAATTAATTGTACACTTAAAAATAGTTATTTATATTTTGTTTAACTAAGATTAACTTTTTTCCTAACTTTAGTTTTGACTGTGGGTTTAGTTACCATTTTCTCACAGAAATCTGCCTCCCTCTAAGGGAAGTTTTCAACAGACTGTGTCCTAGAAAGTCATCGTTTTCTCAAATAGGATTCATTGCTGGTTTAGGAAATATTTAGCTTTTGTTTATCTCATCCAAGTTACAGAAAACTCAGACAAAGCATAAAAAGGCAAAACATTATATTATGGTCTGCTGATCCTATTTTCTATAGTATGGATAAATAGAATATGCAGTTCCAAGAAACTGAAAAAAAGTTTACTGTTGTCTATCCATGAGGTGTTTTGTGTTTTTTCCTTCAACAGACAACAACAAGCAGTATCATTTCTTTTCACTTATTTTTAAAGAGGTGGGTTTTTTCCTTTTGATTTGTGCATAGGGAGTTAAGGACTGCTGGTCAATGAATTAATATTCCAAGCTTATATGAATTAGAGACTTATGTAAATAAAATGTTTTCTGATTTTAGAAACTGTTATTGCCTGAACGCTTTATACTTCTCAATATCATACTCCACCATTTATGTAAAAATTGTATTGCCAATTATATCATAGATTATATTTACATGGAAAATGCTTGTAAGTACGTACCTTCAACAGATTAGCATTTTACATGATCAAAGGACAGCAAGAGTTTCAACTTTTAAGCCCAAGCATGGTAGCGAGAACATTGTTTTTATCACCTAAGGAACTGGTATTTGAAAGTGGCTTTAAAATGAAATTATTTTGGTAAACATAGTGTAATATCCCTCAGGAAATCAGTCAGAATCTCAGCCTTGGTGCCACCCCAAAATGCTTGGTTACCAACCAACATATCACATCTCAGAAGACAGCCAGTATCAGAGTATTTGTCTTAATCTCATTTATAGAGAATATACATATTAAATATATATATGTACACAAAAAACATGACTGGCAACGTCCAACTTCATATGGAATTACAAAGATCAGAAATACACAGAAAGGTTTTACTCTCACATTGAACATTATTCAGGTTAACTAAAAACAACGCTTTGTGTCATACCGTCTTCATAATGCATTTTTGGCTTGCCAAGTTGTTAACCTACTGGGATAGGTGACAACTGCATCTACCAATGCCCAACAGATACAAGTGCTTCTACTGCTAAAGTGCAAAGAGCAGTTGAAACTGATATAGCATAATATTAAAGATTAAAGCATTGTTAAAAGCGAAGAGAGGAAGTAAATTAAATGGGACCCTTAAATGAAAGCTATATAGGATATATATTAAAAAATGTGGATCTCTCAAACTGCAAGTCCTTTCCATGAGTGCAACCTGACATCACAGGGTTACAAAAAGTCAGATGACTAGTCTATGAAACATCTGTAAAATATCTGTCAGCCTGTCAACTATATGCATAGAAAGCGGGGAGGAAAAACTGAACTAAATTTTAGTAAATACAGTTTTGTTTTTCACTGCCATGTATCTGTACCTGCATAAAGTTTTTCAACTGTGTTTATTTTGCAATCTTGTAAAAGAAAAAAAACCAAACACACAAACAAAAAAACAAACAACAAACTCTTAATTAATTTGTTAATCAAGGCATAATAGTTAAAGCAAATGGCTAACTGCATCACAGTCTGTTCACAAAACCAAGCTCAGAATTGACTTTCACAAGAATCAGGACCTTTATATACTGAGTATATGGAAAGAACAATAGAGACTACTGATAGTATAGATGTCCATTTGACTCTAAAGGGCTAATTTGGGAAGTGAAACAAGTTCCAGTGGCCAGAAATGCCACACTGCAACACCAAGGAGTTCCTATTCCTGATCCTGGATGAGAAGTGTATTTATATACATACAAAACCTGCTTGTGCGGATTTGAACTTCGGAGTGATAAAGAAGAGCATTGCTGTAAAACATATAGCTCTGACAAAAAAAAAAAAAAAAAAAAAAAAAAATCACTACTTGATTTAGAAAAAAAAAATAATCCTTACATTCTGAACAGCCTGGTGACTTAGATGTTTCACAAGTGTTCGTTTGTCTCTTCAAATAACCACAAAATGTATAAGGTCTTACAGATTATAATGTTTTCATACCATTTGATATTTGAACGAAGTTGCTCAGAACAAGGAAAAATTATAGCATCTAACGGGTACATCTGTTTTTCATAAAGAGAGTAAAAACCTAGCTAGAACATTAAAGGCAAAATGGATATAATGATTAATTCTGGAATCTTTTAAAAGATGGTAGTCTAGGTATCTTGAACATTTTGATGCCAAAATCAAGTTGCTTGCGAACAGAGTAACCCTAAGTAATCTCAGTATTTCATTTTATGAGAGCTATCATGTTATTCAAACATCATAAGCACAAAACCAACCAGCTCCTATAAATCCAGGAGAAACAATTTGGTCAGTGAAATGGCTTGAAAAGACTTAAGATTTCCTTTACTCTATGCTGCCTTAAAAACTTTACCTCAAAATTCAAGTCCTCTTCTGAAAACTGTCCTTTTCCTGATCTACAGTACTATCAACACTGCTATTAATTGATCTTAAAATACTGTTCAGCAACATGAGGCATTTGCAAGCGTGAAAGACTGAAGACCTATTCCCAGTAAGATGTCTTCCTCAGGGAATTCTTCATATATTAACTAACTTCATAGATTTTTTTTTTTTTAATCTAAAGTTCTACTGTTCTGAAAATTTTATTTCTCTAGATATGCTGGTTTTCACAATCACTTTCATCCCAACTACTAACCTGTTCAATTTGCAACTAGCTCCTCAGAAGTCTAAAATAGCTTCATCCTTAGACTTATTCCCAGAACTGCTCATACTCTTCACGAGCATGTTGCTTAACTCCATGAAACTGAAGTCCTTTTTGTGTATCCATGAGGGTTTTTTCTGCTTCGAAGGGCTTGCAACAGCAACAAGTTTTACCTATGACCAAGACATACCATTGAACGCATTACAAAATTATTCGCACACCTTCATCAACTCTTACTGGCTGTTCAAGCCCCTGCATCGCCTTTTTTTTTTTTTTTTTTAAATGGAGCTGTTTGAATCAAAATCCAAGACGAGATATAAAAACAAAGACCAAAAGTACTTCCAGTAATAAAGATGATTATTTCTCACAAGGTAAGGTGAGAAAAGAAAACAGAAATTACAGCACTGACATAGTACAGTCTCTCCCTAAGCATTCCTTTAGCAATGTGGAACTATATAACAGGGCCTGGGTGAACCAAAAAAAAAGGTGATAATTAAGTAATTAAGCAGCATCTTGTTCTTCAGCCTGTGATCTGCTTGATGTATTCAGTGAGACTAACACATTACCTCCTATGACATATAGGATCTCACTACAGCTTCTCGTAGTGTTGACAGAGAAGCACCCAGGTAGCTCTGTGTGGAGAAAGTGAAGCAACATGAATTGTAAAGCATGACTGGGACATGAGTGCAGAGTCAACTGCCTGTACCTGGTGCAAACCAAGAGACAGTGAATAACTGTCTTTTTCTTTTTTTCTTTCTTTCTAATCCCCTTCATGCAGTTGAAGCAAGGCCCTCATTTTCAATTTTTTTTCCCCACTGACAGTGGAAAAAAAAAACCAAAACAAAACCACAAACAAAACACCATTTTCAACAAAAGCAGGACATTGACACTCAAATTATGCATTGAGTTTACTACTTTGATGACCTCATTCTCAAGTTTTTTTCATGTAATCCATTCCTGAGAGGATGTTCTGGGACTGACTGTGTAATTTACACCCAGGCAAAGTGTAAATGATAAAACGCCAGCACTCTTTCACACAAGGAGATAATTGCAATTGAACACTCTTTTGCATCCGCTGTGAATAGGTGTAAATAGCTGAACAAGATATGAGGCTATGGGAAATCTAATGAGTATTTTTTCATATGAATCTTTAGCACTTTTAGTATTGAGAAGCTAAACAGACAGCATAACATCATGCTAAAAAGATCATATTTAATATCAAGATCTACTGTAAAAACATTAAAGGAAGATTTGTTATCATTATCTTTGTATATTTACCTATAGGGTTTTTATTTATTTCATTAAGAAAGGTCTAAGAAGAATTAAGATAGTAACACTTTCCAATCAAACCTTGGAGTTCTTATGTTTTTGCATTTTTCACCTAGTGACTCCTCCGTTCCGTATCACAAATAGTAGTAGGATTCTCCTGCCCATTTCTTGGCCTCATCAAGGCACATAAAGTTGCACAAGTTTATGGTTTTGAACAGGGCTGGCGAAGCTTGTGTCACCACTTGTTCCCCTACTGCAGACACCCCTTGTTTAAAGAACAGTGAAGGTGCAGCCGGACAATCCTTCTGGCAGTTGCAGGGAGGCGCTTTCAGGGAGTGCTGCACCTCCTGCCTTATGCTACAGGTCTAACCACTCTGCTCCAGCAGAACAAAAACAGCCACCAGAAATTATGGGGCTCACACTTCCCCATGAAACTGCTTACTGCCTCATATCAGCTGAGCAATTAATGAACTAAATGGATTCACTGCATCAGTACAGTACCATTTGAGAGCAGTATCCTCCTAACCTGGACAAGGTATTTGAAAATAACTTCCTGTGAAACAAAGGGTCATGCAGAACTTGGCCTAAACAAGCAGGTTTGTCTACTGCAGCATTTTATTTGAATTTTGACCAAGCTGATTTAGCCTTTTGGGAAGGACACTTTCACAAACCTCATTTCTAGACAGCTCTGTTACCACCACAAGGTACTGTACCATATAAGATCACTATGCATTTGTGGGAGTTTCAGATTGCCAGGTCTGCACATCCCATTTCCAGCACAGGCAGGAGTGAGGGTCCTGACACACCATCAGCTCCAGGATGCAATAAGGATCCTGACTTGGGCAATTAAACTAAATGCCATCAGTTAAAATGGTATGGTGACTTCTCTCAGCACACAGCACTAGGATGAAAACTAAATACATCAAATACTAAGACAACTAATGTGCTGTTCCACAACTGAAAACAAAAGGCTAATACTCACTGTGGTTAAAGCAAGTACTTTCCACAAAGCCTAATGCAGCTCACCTGCCTCTGCAAGCCCCACCAGCAGAACAGCTGAGCAGCATTAATTTCTGAGCTGAATTGATGGGACAGCAACTAAGGAAAAAAACACAGATTCAGAAGAATGAGGCTCATTCTCTGATACGATTTTGCTTTTTTGGGGGTGGGAGATGGCTATGACAAAATCCAAGATTAACTTAGTTTGTCAAGGCCTGCTAGATGCCCCCTGTTCAGCCCGTGTTCAAAGCATGGTCACTTCCAGCTGAGGTGAGCACTGGCAGGGAATGCCAATGGCAGGCACACACCTTAACCTCTGGCTCCGAGTGAAAACCTGGCACCATCTCACCATGGGTGAGATGCCTGTCTGAACTCCATTTATCCAGAAAGCAGGCCAAGGAACTATTCACCTTCTCCCCATTTTTTATTATCTAAATGGGCAGTGGCAGTTTTGGCTAGCACATTTGAATAATATTTATCAAACCTAAACTAGTGTCTAGAGATCTTTCTTTAATTAGGACTGGACACTTTGTTATCTATAGTACAACTGGTCCAACTTTTAAAAATATTTCTGAGGAAATACTGTATTTTGAGACTGATAACTTCAAAAACAATTACAGAAAACTCTTAGAGAAACCAAGCTTTTCTGCACGTATTTTTCCTATTAGGCTGTTCATTAAAACAGCTGGGGCAAGCAGGAAGAAAAGTATAAGCACATGCAAGGGCAATTAAGCATATTGTTTCATTCAGTGTAAACACAAGGTTTTATGAGGCATTTACTCAACTATAATCATTCTGATCTGCATTGAGAAAACATGTGCAGGAATTTTTTTTTTTTTTTTTCAATCAAATGATCAAGAAAGATAATCCAAAGTGCTCTACATCCAACATTGCAATTAATTCTCTTAAGCTTTAGCTTTATTCTTGTTAAAAGCACTATGAAATTCTGTGAACTATACCTCATCCTGCTGTAGGTATTATTTTGTGTATCACCACTGGAGCATAATAAAGCATTGATTCAGTTATGTGTAGTGCTGAGAATTATATTAAACACAGCTAACGTGCTCTTTGCATTTAAACAAACTGTATGACCAAGATGCTGTTTTCAGTAGGCAGTACACCTACAAAAATCTGTTGTGATTACTAAGTTATGAAATAAAGAATGATACAACATGACAGATCAGCATTTGGAACATACTTCTAAAAACATAGAAAGTAAAAGTCAAAATACGCCTAGAGCAAAATTTTGCCGCAATGTTTATTAATTAGAAAAGCAAGATCTGATCTATGATTTGGGTATATACACCATGTGTCTTTCAATATGTCACAGCACACAGAATGTTTTATTACCATCTTGCCTTTCCTAAAGTAAAACTTTAATAACGCACATGCCACTGCGTACATTATTAGAGAATGATAAATGCATCTAATAAAACTGATCAACTTTCATGACACCATTAACATCATGGGATGTGCATGTAAATGGATACATACGCAGACACGTTCCTTCTAGGGGGTCAACTTCCATTTTCAGATACTACACATACAGCTGAACACTATGCCCCTTTTCAAACATTACATTTCATTTGGAACAAGTAGACCACTCTGTTTTAAATTGTTGACCTTAAATAGCTGATCATTAAAGTGTCAGGCATTTGTCTGAAAATACTAAAATGGATTTTGGACAGCTTCCAGAATCTCAAAGAATTATGTGTCAATGTAAAATGGACAATATATTTTTTTCAATTATGAGTCCAGCCTGTCAATTTCATTATTTCTGTTCTTGCTGTGGACCCAAGATATATACTATGCTTTGGAAACCTAAAGGTCAGCTTTAGGTGGTGCCAATTACATAGATAACTCACAGTGCTGTACCTTCCCATTTGTTCTATTATTTCTGCTGGCAATGTTAAAAATGAGTAACACTTACTGCTCTGTCCAGTATTGAGTTTCTGATTCACTCTGACAGGATACCATTAGCAGTTATTCAGACTTTGGCTGGATACTAAATTTCGTTATATTATCTTTTGAGGTAATACTGAATAATATCAAACCATTTCTTTGGAGTATTGCATGCAATTCAGTTTCCTGATGTGAATGGAAGTCAATGTGCAAGAAGCCTCAACAAGACAAAGCTCTTGTTTGGTAGCAAGAATAAACAGGAAAAATCAGTTTAAAAATAATAATAAACAGCTTCCTGTGATATTTAACTAAGAGAACCTACAGTAGCAAAGACATCTATAAAGATTTTGAGGGGTTTTTTTTATTTTGCAAGGCAGGGAGGGGAGGAATGGTCAAGCTCTCTTACACAGCATATCCAATTGAAAATATCTGAGAACGAGAAAAAAATTTAGTCATGTAATCAACAAAGAAAAAGCATCCTACCACACACAGTACTGCTGTGTTCTATGCACTGCAAGTGCAAATTAATTGTTACAACATCCTAAAAGTTGTACGACATCATAAAGTAACTGTTTTACACAATAAAATGACAAAGCAAGAATCTCTATTTCTTCACTGTCAGAAGGTTTTCCAGTTGTAGGAGAGAAAGGGTGGGAGGCTTTTGGGAAAAAAAAGTGAATAACAGAATGGTCTGTTCTAACTTCTGGCATACTCCTTAGGTTAACAATAGAAGCATATTGAAATACGTAGGTAGGTATGTATTTATTTACAGTCCAACAATTTTCAAAAGGCCCAACCTGCCTCTAAAGTACTGACTTTTTTTTCTTTTTTCTAATTTAAATGACTAACATTTAGAAGTAAGATTTAGGATCAAAAACCAGCTAGGCAAAGTGCTTTAGGTGCTGAGGTACACAGTATAAGAAGGAGGCTTAGAAACTTGTTCTCAATTCTAGCTCTCTAACACAGAGCTTGACTCTTGACAGCTTGTTGAAAATTCTGAGAAAAGAATGCTGCTCTGCTACCTGAAATTGCTTTTCCTTATCAATGGAACAAAAATATGCTGTTTTTACAGAAACTAACACAAATTAGATATCTGTATGGAATACTCATGACTTCTAGACCATATAAAAGATAATCGTTGAAGAATAGGAAAGCCTGCTCATATAAACAACAACAAATCATATCATGTCTAGGTAAAGTCCTGAATGCATTATGCCAAAGCAATTGCTTTATTTTTTTAGTTTTAAAGAAACAGACATACCTTCTTCAGAAATTAGTTTAATGAAAGAACTGGTACAACCCACCAGCCTTTTGACCCTTCATGAAAAGCAACTGTTTCCGTACACATTATTTTTGTAACACACATTAAATCAGAGGCATACCTACTAATTTATATCATGCATAAATGTTTCCATGCTCCCAAATACACACTGTTGACACACCTGTTAACACCAATAATAAGAATTCAGCAATGTACAATCAAGTTATAACTATTAATAGTAAAGTTTGTAAGAATACAAAAAGCTAGGCTCATGCCTGACTTTTTCAGCTCTTTTAATTCTAATAACTCTATAAAGGCAGGTTTACAGCTAACTAATCCTCTAGTCTCCCAACTTCTGCACCAATAGCTAGACACCAACGTAATTTTGACACCCAGAGTAATTTCAAAGTATAAACAACAACCAAGTGTCTCTGAAGCTTCTTGGAAAATACATTTGACTCTGCACTTCTACCAGTGTGTTCACTTCACAGGTTATCAGGAATGATTTGTGAACAATTGGCAAGACAGTTCTGTAAACAAGGGTTAATTTTACGACCTTTGATGAGAGGAGATGCATGAACAAGGAGCAAAAAAAGTCAGAGGCCCAAAAGCTTGCAGTCATACTGATGAAACTAAAGCAATTTCGCAAGAAGTGCTTATTTATGCTGACATTTGGCAGAAAAACTGGACAAGCAATGGACAGTAAGAAAGAATGTATTTCATTAGCTTTATATGCGTGCACCTGTACTGCCCACACATGGCAGAGTGCTTTTCAGTATATCATTATTTTCTTTTTCCTCTGTGAACTACAATTGAGCTTGTAAAAAATGTATGGCATGCTTATAACTCAGAAGGAAGCACATAACCACCAGACGAGCTTTTATGTTTTAAGTAATAACTGCATTACACAAAGCCACAGCAAAACATTAGCTCACCAACAGCAGTTTCTCAGGATACTTCCAATCGAATATAGACTCATTCTGAACTTGTCGCTTATTACTATGAAATTGTAAAGGTAAAATGTGGCTTCCAGAAAGGTTACAGGAAAACAATGTTATGTAAAACTGCGCAAGACCTTCATTGATTTTCATTGGTTTTCCACACCTGGAAGCAAGTTACCAAGACAGTGGCAGTACCTAAACAGTAGGGAAAGAAATCTGTCATTCTTTAACAGCACAGCTCCCTGGATATTTGGGGAAGAAAATGGGGTCAAAATATAACTGCAGGAGGTGGAGGGTAAGGAAAAAAAAAAAAAGAAAGAAAAAACAAGAGGAATAAACAGAAATGTGCATTAAAAGCTGTGGCTTAGAGACTTCGATGGAAGAGACAATATTACTGCCTCTAGTTCTGGGAAGATGAAGCCAAGTAGCGCATCAGGAGAACCCTGTTAGAAGTGAACCAAGGTTCCTGGAGGAGACCATGGCCAACACAAAAATGTAAGACTCTGTGCAGATTGCATCATCTAGATATGCTGACCTCAGCATCCAAGAAGATCTGGAAGAAAGCCTTTACCTCTTGTTGCAACAAAGTGCAAGCTTGTCTAGGTTTGTAATTCAGCAGAACAAGATTTTGCTCAGATCCTCATAGAGGCACAGTATAACTGCTTTTCTCCTAGCCCAGCTTCTTTCAGTAGGAAAAAAGTGATGCAAACATCTTCCTTAATTGAGAAAAATATATTTTACTACATGGCATGAAGATTTCTGCTTCAAAACTATTTTAAGAAGCGGTTTAATTTATTGCTTGCTATCAAATCAGGATAACTCTTGTGTATGAAAATATGAAACTACTGCAAGATAAGCACCGGTGACATCTGTAGCCCCACCTCCCCCCCAACCAGAAGAGCATATTTCCTCAACACTTCTGTAAACAAGTGTGCACATGTGTTGATCTTTCTTACATTTAAATCTTTTTCTCATTAACTATATTTGTATTGGGTACTTCAAAACCTTTTAAGTTGTACAAAAAGTGGGTGGAAAACCTTTCCTAGAGGCTCCCCCTACAACAATCTACACCAGTGCTGTCAAACTCATTTTCTCTAGGGGCCACATCAGCCTCACAGTTGCCTCCAAAGAGCCAAATGTAATTTTAGGGTTTATACACCATAAGAAAGATTATTTTAGTTGTACCGATCAGATTAGAAAAACATGTATTTCTCTCAAGATATTAATTTGACAAGTAGAGGCTTGTCCAGAAACTGGGTACAAGAGTGTTCATACATTTCATCATTTCTCTGATCTTTTAATTCATATTCATGCCAGGAGTCCCATGACAGAAAATGGGATCAGGGTGCTTAGATGGGTGAAAAAAAATAATAATAAAAATTGTCTACTTGCTTATATTAGGATTATTCTCACAAGAAATGAGTTCCATGATTATAATCATAGGTAGTAATGTTCCTCATGCGCTTCAGAATTTCTATGATCCAGCCTTGGACAACTGGATGAGCTGGGGATTTCCATAATCTTGTCATAAAAATCTATGCATAAGAGATTAGAAGGCGGCTCAGCTTTGCTGAGGGACAAGCTGTAGTCCACCACCCCTGCCCCAGCATAATTCTAGAGAACAAAGATCACAATACCATAAGACAGCTTTATCTCTCTTCTCAGATCGACATTAAGATGGCTATCTTCATAAAGCTGTGGAATAATTGTGGAATTAAAGATTAACTTTCTCTTTTCCTTTACAGAAGCTTACTTGTCCAACTCATCAGAAGGATGGCACTAGTAGATGCAATTTTAACTTTTAAATCTTCTATTAGCAATAAGAAAAGCAATTCCAAATTCCTAAATATTAAAGTAGGTTCCGTTTGTTCGTTTTTTTCATTGTTTTCCCAGAAAGTAACTTGGTTTCTTTGTTTAGCAAATGCTTATAAAAAATGTTCTATCCACTATTTTTCTCTCTGAAATAAAAAAATGCACCACTAGAGTCAGGTTTTTACCCTTGAATTAGGAGATCTATTTGGGTAAACTCCCTGTGTTTATATATAAACTTTTTTCTTGTAACTGACAGAACAATAAGAATGTCAGGGTAGCTACTAATAGACACAGTTGTTGGGGGTTCTTTGTTATTGATGTTTGTTGGATTTTGGTTCTGGGTTTTGCTTTTGGGTTTTTTTTGCTTGGTTTTTGTTTTTGGTGTAGTTTTTGTTTTGTTTTGTTTGTTTGTTTGTTTTCTTCCTGGTGCTACCACTCTTTATGAGAAGTTTTACACTACTTTTGCATTTTGAGATTATAAACTAGGCCCTAAAATCTTCCTCTTTCAGCTTCTATCAAGCCACGTGCTGAACGGATTGATAAATACACAATAAATATTAAATCTTGAGCACTCATCTTCAAAATTCTTCGTAAGAAGTTTAATTATTGTAACTTTTTTCTCAGATGATGAATAGTTATAATATAAAAATTGAATCATGGGCATTACACACTAAAACTCGGTATAAGCATGCCACATGTGCAAAGATTTACTCTTTCCTTCGGTCTTTGAGCAGAGATATTTTGCTCAGTGTCAACAGCAGTTATTTCATTTACGCACACACAGGGGAGAAGGGCATGTAACTTATTGTGTCTAATTCTGACCTGTGAGGTTCATGGTCTCGTTAGGTTGCCTTCACATCGGTCCTTGCTGTCTAATGTCCCTAATTTTCTTTCATGTCTTTCTTAACGACCTGCTTTGGCATTAGCAGTTTTCCGGGGTCATTAAACCAGTCAACCCCTCCCAAAACCACAAAGGAAATTAGACAGCAAGAATACATTTTCAAATAATCTGATTTCGGATGGCATTCCAGCATATGCAAAAAAATGGTTGACACAAACTCAGGGTTGTTGGTAGTGCTCTGAGAGCAGACAGAACGTGCATGAACTATCAAACGACCGGGTAAGGTCAAAGACAGCACTTACCTCTAAGAAGCAAAATGAAATCTCTTTCCTGATGAAAATACTGACCAGAAGGTAAAAAGGTGTCTAAAAACCCCTAGATGATTATCAATTGACCAAAATGGATCAATTTACTGAGTTCTGATGGGTTTTTTGTCCGTTGAGATCACCCAATAGTTTTAGTCACTT
Organism: Pampusana beccarii; assembly: GCA_013399365.1. Taxonomy (NCBI): domain Eukaryota; kingdom Metazoa; phylum Chordata; class Aves; order Columbiformes; family Columbidae; genus Pampusana; species Pampusana beccarii. The sequence continues at coordinate 420,157 of VWYH01002212.1, forward strand.
GTTTTTGAAAGCAAAGAAGTGCAACTACTACCTTTTACGTAATAGCTTAAAATGCATTACAGAACTCTTTTAAGAGATATGGCTGAAAACTACAGATGTCTCACATCCTGTATGAACAGTTCAACTTCCTAGCTATCCTACTATACCAGAGTAAATATGTCTCTCTTGTTAATAGTACTATGACATACAAAGTAGGAAAGATTTAAGTACACCACACTATGCCAGCACAAAGCCAGTGGTAAAACAGAATATGAAAGCATGGAGGAAGTTGATGCTGGTGAGAAGAGTGTGTCTGAAAAACCTACAGATCTAGAAGAGCTTTTAAAGAAAAAAAAAAAAAAAAAAAAAAAAAAAAAAAAAAAGGTGGTTTAGACACAGTAGAACTTCATGTGCTCCAGCAGACAGTTCAGGAATATAAAGTACCAAGCACCATCGACTTTTGCACTTACAATACTGCATGCATTTTTGAACTGCCCAGGACAAACACTTTAAAATATCATGAGCATCAACACCCAGAAAAAAAAGAAAAAAAAAAAGTAAAGTTTTATTAACTTTATGTCATCCCAAATCTGGATTCGGAGAAGTCAGGACAACTACTGAGCTAAACTGCTAAGTTTTTAGATTACGAAGTAAATAGTAGCTTTACTAATTTTTTGTCTGTATGTCTCCACAACATATGAAGGGCAATGGGCATGCTTCCATCTAAAACACAGTTATTTCATTTTGATAGTTTGTTTACAAAAGTCCCAAAGAATAAAAGCACATTCTGTTCACTAGTCTAGAGGAAATAAATTATAAAGCCTGAGGAGATGAAAGAGACAGTCCTGAAGGGCTCCTCAAGCTGATTTCATAACAGCAACCCAAATTATTGTTAATTTCTACAGTCTAGTGCAAAACAGTGGGCACTAAATAGGCCCTCCAAATTATCTGTGTACATGTGTATTTTCCACTGAAAGAATATTTTTGCAGTTTGTAAATTCGCTTCTTATTTTGCAAGTTTTCGGAGAGCTGATTTACAAACAAGTTACAGGTGGGCCAAATTAAAAGCAACATGTTAATTCAAACACCTGCTCCTCAGGGAAAACACCCTCACCAAATACTGCAGGACTTAGTGAAACACCAGCTTCTGAAGTATTTTATGGGTGTTGGTTGGTTTTGTTGATTATTTTAATTTTTTTTAATTTTTTTTTTGGTGTTTTGTTTTGTTTGTTTTTTCTGCTAGGTATACGTAAGATGCAAGTCCTCCCATAGCACGTTACCAGTATCTCTCATTTTGCTTTTCATTAGCAGAGCTAAAAAGTTCAGACATAGCAGGCAGCATAGCGGCATCACTCCCCAAAGCGCGGGCAGGGCGGCAGGGCCCGCCGGCTCCGCCCGCCCGGCAGGGAACCCAGCACCACAACGGCAGGAGTTGCCTCCAGCGACATAAAACTCTTGCAGAGTGAGGAAAACAAACAAACCAAAAAAACAGTAACTTTGAAACCCCTCCACCTCCCAGTGTCACGCGTGAGGGAGGCGGCTTCTACCTGCGCTTCCCGGGCGCGCCCGCCTCCCCGTCTCTTCCCACAGGCTCCGCAGCGCGGGGCAGGCGCTGCCGCCAGTGGCTGACTTCGCCCCTCGCCGGCCACACCCGGCGGCAGCAGCAGCACCCGAGCACCAGCGCGGCGGCCCCGCTAACGGCCACGGGGAGCCCCAGGGCACAAAGCCCTGACGCCGCGGCCCCGCATAGGAAGACAGAGCGACACGAAGCCCACTCACCGTCTGCGCGAAAAGGAAAGAGCAGTTGCTACAATGGCCGCCTCTCGCAAATACAAAGGGCAGGGCCAGCCTCGCGCGTGCCCCGCCTGGGCGGGGTCCGGCCCGCCAGGAGGTGGCCCCGGCCGCACCTGTGCCTGATCCACCCGTGGCAACACCTGTGCTCAAGGGGGGCTACGGTGAACAAACACACCCCAGCAAACAGGTGTCCAGTACACCTCCCTTGTGTTTGCATAACATCTTCCAAAGGGAAGGCAGGAGAGATGTCTAGTTTCTCACCACTGGAAAACGTGTTTTTTTCTTTCCAGTGGCTTGCATATTCAATGCAGTAATAGCCTGATCCATGCTGAGGATGCTCAACTTCTGTCTGAGCAGCACTTCAGAAATACCACATCTTTTCACCAGAGATCATAGAGTGTCCTGAGCTGGAAGGGACCCACAAGGATCATCAAGTCCAGCTCTTGTCCCTGCATATGACAACCCCACAGCTCACACCATATGTCTGAGGGTGTTGTCCAGTCTCTTCTTGAACACTGTCAGGCTTGGGGCCATGACTGCCTCCCTGGGGAGCCTGTTCCAGGGCTCCACCACCCTGTGAGGGAAGAACCTCTTCCTAATGTCCAACCTAAACCTCCCCTGGCACACCTCCCAGCCGTTCCCTCGCTTTCTGTCAGCGGTCACCAGAGAGAAGAGTTTGGCACCTGCTCCTCCTCCTCCCCTGTGAGGAAGCTGTAGACTGCTATGAAGTCTCCTCTTAGTCTACTCCAGGCTGAACAAACCAAGAGATGGGAAGAGAAAGTAAAAACAAAGGGTCTGTAACATCAGCTATAGGGTGATGCTGCAAAAATTTCATCCCTTGGACTCTGTTTTAGGTACTTTCTATTCCTGTAAGAGATGCAACTTCTGTGTGTTGTCTCATGTGACAGTTATGGGAATTTATTAATTGCAAGCCAAATAACCCATTTCATTTTCCCTTCTTCGGTTACCAAACCCACAGCCAGACAAGAGACAGCAGTAACTTTCTCTGCCAGGTTTACTGGCGATCAGTCTCTGCTGTTACTGTAGCTTTCCTGGTTGTAATGCTCAGCAGGGAGCATGTGTTCCTACATGCTTTCTGAAATATTAATACACAAAATTGTATTGAGGTTTCTGATAGCAGCAGATTGGCTTCTCTGCGGTTTTCTGATTAGAGGTGTATTGGTGATTCCGAGAAGCCAGTGGCGCCGAAATGGGTTAAATCTAATAAGGTTTTGAAAGCTGATAGCATAATTTAAGAGGGCTCAGAGTCACAAAGCTACAGACCTGGCTGACCCCGGCAAATTACAGTGTTTGTTAATGTTCTGTTATAGACATCTTCTAGTCAACCGAAAGCAGATATATTAAGTGAAAAATTGATTTGTGGTTCACAAAGATAGGTCACCATTTCTGCCTTGTTTTTGACAGTTGGTTGACTTGGATGTAAAGGAGGGCATCATGGCTTCTGTTTTTGCTAGGGCTCTTGGGAATGCAACCTTCAAAAACATGAACTTCAGCTTCCAACTAAAGAAGCATAATTGCCTCAAAATCTTTATCATCATAATCTTACACAGTATGTGCCCCTTGGGAAATCTAAAAACAATTGAAGGAATGGAAGGCATAGGAAAATCCTTTTACTTTGAGCATGGTGATTATAATCATATAAGCTTTAGAATCAGTGCGACTGGAATATAAAGAAAGAGTGATTAAAAAAAGCACTAACATTTATATTGTGCTCTCAGAATCAATGTTAATTAAATGGAGTGGTGGCCAACTCACAGTGTTTTAAACTGAATCTTCTTACTAAATGTTTAATGACAATAAGTTGGCTTAGGAATATTTTTTGCACTCTTTCAAGAAGGGTTTTACTGAAATTCTGTTTTGAACCAGAACAAGCTGACAGCTTTAAGAATCCAGTAACTGAACAGGGAAAAGGGATTTTCATTGTTACTAAGTCTAAATTCATGCGAACAATGAACTGAGGTAACAGTCTCGTGACTCCTCTTGTAATCTCGTTATGCTCTGAAGAAGGCATCTGAATTCACCTATCAATAATGAAAATGCCTTCCTAGGCATAGGCCAATACAAACAGGAACAGTGGATGAGAAAAGACTGGGCAAAATAAGAATAAAGGTGCAAAATATCAATGGTGCACACCTCAGGCTGTGTGTTAGCTGATGTTCTTGAGACAGAAACTATAAGGCTCCTTCTACTCAAAGGCTGCACCATTTATTCACTAAGACTCTTTGCTGAAGGTCAATTTATAACTTCTATTACAAAACAATAGCCTGAACTCAGGCAAGGCCAAACACTCCATTTTGGCAGCTTTTCAGGCCAGAGTACCTTGCAGTCCTGATAGGGACTGGCTGCAGCAGCCTGTCCCTCACAGCAGAGGCAATATTGTCAGGGAGAAAAGTGGGTACCAGCCCATCACTTGCATTCTCCAAGCATGCTGCCTCTGCCCTCCCTCCCTCCTGCTGCACCGACTGGCAATGTTGGAGAGAAAGTGGAGTTCCCAAGGAGGGTGGAAGGTGTTCGACACTGTCTTGGGGAAATGCGGGGAGCCAGAGGCCACCAGGCACTGCCTGGATCACTGATGAGTTTAAAATGTGCGCTGTTGCTCTGCGACATGATAATCTCTCAATATGTCTTCCCCTCAATATGTTGCTCCAGAGGCAATTGGTTCAGATGTAAAATTCTCATCATTAAATAACCTTCTGACATGCCCCTTTTAGGAAATGAGATTTTAAGTACAGTAAGCAATGTGAGTATCCTGCAATGATAACAGATGGAATTTGAGTGTAAACTGGGATTACAGTCTGGGAGTTTCCAACGGTCTTTGCTGTTTATGCAGAGAGCCTGCCTGCTTTAAGAAAATGTAAAATACTCTGTTACGTGTGCACTTTACAAAAATAGTAAACTGTGTGAGATTTTTACACCCATTTCCTTTAAAGTTTATCCCCTTGCCTCAATTCACTGCACTAGTCTCCTGTGCCAGTAACTACAGTGCCACTGCTGTCAGTGGCTGCCTGAAGGCCCAATTCCTTCAATGATCACAATATTTTTTTTCTGACAGTGCTTCTGGGGACATCATAAAGGTGCCACAATTAGCCTCAGTGTGGAAGTGTTCAGCTTAGCTCTTAAAGTGGCCTCTAATTCTTATTCTAAGGTAAATTTTAGGGGAAGGGACCTTGGCCCACTGGAGGCAGTGTAAACACTCATAGACTTGAAAGAGAGCTGGGAAGTCAATTCCTGTTAATTTTGTTACTACTCCCTATAAAAGTTAAAAAAAACCCAAAAAACAACAAAGCGATAAAACCCCACCAAACAAAAGTTTCTAAATAATCTACAATTTCTCTCATCAGTACAAGGGAAAGGATGTGCCTCTGCATTAACTCTATTTAGAGAGCCCTCTAATTCTGAAAGCTTAGGATATGACTGTTGAGAACACTATTTCCAGAGAAAGTAAAGGCACTCAAAAAGAAGAAGAAAAAAAAAAAAACCACAACAAGCATGCTACAAGGAAAAACTAAGCACTGCCAATTTGGCATTACGTAAAGATTTAGAGAAAAGATAACCAATTACATGGAAAATCAAACATGAATCAAACTACTGTTATTAAATCATCCTAATTTTCACATAATGATGAGTTTCAGTAGCAGGTCCACTTCTGAGAATGTGAAAACAGCAGGACAATACCTCAATAAAAGATGAGGTACATGTGTTGACGCATTATTCAGTGACTGTCTTGTCACTACTCCAGGTTGCAAATTGTTGACAGAACTAATTGCCTTTGTCTTCTTGAAGCCTTAACTCTGCAAAATATTCTTCCTCCGTTTTTTTAAATGCTTTTCTCTCTTCTCATATTACTGATAGATAAAATTAAGACTGCCCTGTCAGTGATGGCAGCACAGAATTTAGTACCACTTTGAGACAACACAATACATTTCAGTGACTATCAAAATATAAAACCTTAAATCAAATTAAAGGTAAGTTGCATGGTTAAAGCTGTAAAAGCTCATTTTGTGTAAAATAAATTCAAAGGTTTATATACAAACCAATCAGTTTTATGTATTCCTGCCTAAAAATATGCAGTCAGAGTACGACTATAGATTTTTACTCTTGATTCATAACCACAAGGGACTCTCTACAGATCTAGTACTGTGAGCTAGAATAGAGGCAGCGCCGGTGACAAAAAGAAAAAACAAACAAAATGGCTAGGCTGTTTCCCAGGAACTTCAAAGGAGTATGAGAAGGCAAGTCCTGTGCTGTTCTTCTTAAGGCTTAGTATAGGTTTACATCAGAATTTTTTTTTTCTTTTTATCTTCATAACAAGTCACACTCTAACAGGGAAATCATGGTTCAACGATACCTAGAAAGATAATGTAAGTGAATTAACTCTCCAAGGAATGGATAACCTGTTGTCATAACCCTGAATTCCAGAATGCCTGAACGCCACCTATGTCATCTGCATGAATTGCACGGTGCTGTTTTCAGATGTAACTCCTGCCTCGTGACAAAGTTTTCACTTGAGAGACACCTAACTTGCAATAATTTAATGTGTTTTTACACGAAGTAGACAGTGTGTGAATAGATAAGGTATCATTCAAACAAGAACTAGATATCAAGACAACTCTTACTGGTTACACAGCCAAGCTAATGCTAGTAATCTTTGCCTGACAAGTCTTAAGTTCCTTTAAGTAAAATGGAACAACTTCAGCAAAAATAAAGGCAGGATGCTTCCCTCTGTGCTATAGCTTGGCGTAATTAGGATTCTCTGGACAGACGGGATAAACAGGATTAAGAAGTCTCAGGCAGAAGAATTATGTGAATCCAGCTCTTGTATTCGGATACGGTTTCAGAATGAAGATCTTGCATACAAAACACCTCCACTCGGTGAATGAGTTAACAGGAGGATAGCTGTTGTAGTTATGGTACAAGAACCCATGGTAAACTGAGATCTTCAGATCAGATCAACACATTTATTTCTGCTAAAAATAATAATATTGCAAGGTCTGCCAGCAATGTGGAAGGGCTTCCAGGAATCAGAATCTTGCAGCTACCTGCACACATCCTCACAGTGACTGAATATGTCTCTTTTGAAATACGAGTTTAAAACACTTTCTAATACTTTTGAAGGTGCCTATCTGCCATGGAAAAAAAAGGAAAAAATTAGATTAGGAACCGAAGAGTTCCTTAGGCATCTTTCTAAGAGAATAGACACATCTTGTTCAAGGTGAATAGATATTGTATTTTGTTTTCATGGGGAAAGAAGAAAAATAAAACAGATTCGTTGAGTGAAGTTTAGCATTTTCTTCACAAACAAAGACAGAAATTAATATATTGACATTTCTTTGGTTTTCAAGAAGTCCAAAGTGTTCATAAAGCATAGAAATTATTAGAAAATACTTTGCAAAACCTTATTTATCTTTCCTCTTCATCCTTCTATGGCTGAACTTTACAAAGAGCATGGCTGTTTCTTCTACTGCAATAGGAGCTTCTGTCAACACATGATTAGCTCAGCTAAAGAAAAAAAGAAATGGAAATGCATAGTTCAATAAAAGGCATAAAGACTTGCACATGCAGCAGATACTCCCTAAATGGGCTGCGAAGGAAAGCAGACTGTGAATCTTAATCTGTAAGTATAAACAGCTTTAGAAAGGTTCACTAAAGGGTATGCTCGTATTGCAAGTGACAGTACAGATCAAAATAATGGGATATCTCCTGTTCCCAGAAAGAGTTGCAGTGAACCGATGGGAATTTTACTTTGCAGTCACCTCTGGTCTCAATTGTCTTCCTTAATATGTGTATTATTCAGTAACCACTGTGATGTAAGTGACAACATTCCATCAGTATTGCAAAATTCCCAGTGCAATCTCTGCTTGATGTCTGACAATATGTGTGCATTCATTGCCAGATAAAAAATATTTTAAAGTGTACTAGATTTATATAGCACCCTTTAACCTAAAGAATTTCAATAAGTTTCAGAAACTACATGCCTTTAGCAGACTTAAGACATACATCACCACTGGGATATTTTGCAACCGTTCAGGAGGATGCAAAACACCGACCAACAGCTTGCTTGGTCATATATGGGCATGGTGGTAGTGGCTTATTTAGATGAAATATTTTTTCAACAAAACTTTTACGAATTTTTACTGCACTTCTACAAAAATTGAAGTAAAGCATCCCTATCCATGCTAAAGAACAAGTTTATTATTTCTTCCCGTAAGAACTCCAAGTTATTTATATGATATTCAATTGATTTACCTTTGAGGGATGAAAGCAATAGCCAGGTTTGTCTGAATGAGGTTCCAGAGTTCCAGAAAGTCTGGAGATAAGATGTAGTGTTCAGTTGTATGAATGTTATTCCACTGTATTAAATTAACTTCTCTCAATATTCATACTAATGTAAGAACAATGTCAATATTATCCTTAAAATCTTACCAATCTCAGTTCTTTTAACCTAGCTGTTCAGTTCTCTGATGACTCTTGTTCCTGCTCTTTTTAGTGTCATCTACAAAGATGTCACTATCTTCAGTTCTGTGGAGCAGTACCAAAATTGTAAATTATCTGGTTAAGGATGGTATGGTCTAATTCACAAAAGCAGCTGTATGGAATAGAATTGTCCAATATTGGTCAACAAGTTAGTATTATATTACTGTATTACTGTAGATGTCAAGTGAAAGCTAAATAGCGAGATCTATGTGTTAAAAGGTCAGAAATTCAAAGTTAATACTAGAATTGCACTTTTATATAGTCATCAAGTACTGGAAAAAAAAAAGTAGTACTCTGGATCAAAGGGCTAAATTTAAGTGTCCTTTAGATGTTGCTATGAATTAAATTTATAATGGGAATTAAGGTCACACTTAACTGTTTTGTTACATTAAACTCCAATCTTTCAGTGTTTTTGTGTCTTTGCCTGTCCTTCAGCTAAAGACGGAAAATAACCCTATTTCTTTATAAAGAGCATTTTAAGCAATCTTTGTCTTGGCATTTAGGCACAATAATGCACAGCTTTAAAAGCATAGAATTATACTACTTTTGTGGAATTACCTGGTAAGCAATGAATTTCACTTCTTTTTTTTAACCCCACACCATAGAATTGTACATTAAAAGTGAAAATAATGAAAATGTTTAGAGGCATGAAAAAGATCAGTCATCCTCTACTGACCTGCAAAATGTATGGTCTGAAATACTCATTTTAGAATCCAGCACCGTGCTTCCCCTTTGCTGTAAACCAAAGCCAGCATTATAACCAGACATGGCTCAGTGAATTACCTTTAATGTTGTTATTCCAATTTGCTGAGTCCAGATTACCATAGTGGTAAAATTTATATGTACCTTTGATCAGAAGCTGGTGAAACCACTGAGAAACATGATAAAAAGTCTGCAGAGAGCACAGACTGGCCCCAAATATTTAACTCATAGAAACTGTATATCATAAAGACAAATGCTTCCTAGTAGCTGCAGATGGTAAAATGAGGGACAATGGCCACAAGTTTTAGCTTGTAATATTTAGGTTGGATATTAGGAAAACCTTCTCTACCAGGAGAGTGATACAACCCCCCAAAAAGCTGCGGAGACCACATTGCCCCAAACAGTTGTGGGCTTCCTAGCCCTGGAATTTTCCAAGACTGTTGTCCCTATGACACCTCTGTCCTTCTCTGAGATCTCCTTGGAACTGAACATCCTCAGATTTCTACCTTAGTGGACCATATCCTTCCTGTGATCCCAACACATGTGGATCTGCTTATCAAACGGCCAACTCTTTCTGATGGCCAGGACCGTAGAAGGAACTCATGTCCCCAAGCAATTCCTCAGATTACAGGTTCCAACAGAAGACAGAGGAGGAAAAGAGGTGAGGTAGTCAAGCTACTGTTATGGTGAGCAGAACTCTAAAAGGTACAGGATTCACTGATGTGTGCCTTCTTGCCAAGAGTTATATCACAGAGCTGAAGCCATGAAACCAGCCAGCCTGCTTTCTCCTCTGGATGATGACAGGATGACATTGAGTAGTACCAAGAGATCTACCCACTTTCAAAATCACACACTACCAATTTCCCAGCAGGTGATCTAGTACATCCTCCTAAAGAACATTTACACTCGTATGTAATGGAAGTTTTCCCAAAACTGAAGAAGAGCAAAATTAACTCTTGCTAAAGTTCAGATAAACAAAGTTGCTATCGACAAGCAGCTACTAATAGATAATGGTGACTGGAGAGTGCAGAGGGCTCTTTGGTAATTAATACACCGTGTTTTCCTTTCTACATGATACACTGAAAGCAAATGAATGCGAGTGATGAATTTGGTACTTTTAGTAGACTATGATGTTAGACATAACTTAAAGAGTCACTGACGGGCAAGACTGTGAAGTTATGGAGCTAATACATACAGCACAATACAGTAGCTTATCATCTGCTTCATAATGAGTCAAAGACTCTGAAGTGAGGGCCAGACTTTGAACAGATAGAACAGGAACAGTAAGAACATCATTAATCCTTAAACTTTGTCTCTGCAGCATTGCCCTACACTAGGGCTCTGGGCTACCTTTTTGTAGTAGATGAATTTTAAAGTAAATAAATTTCTCTTATTGCCAAGACAAATGAAAAAAATGTTGCAAAATCAGTAAGGCTGGTTTAAGGAAATAAAAACGAGTAGAATTGATTTGTTCATTAATTATCAGAAAGAAAAGAGTTTCTCTCATGCAGTTTATGTTAAGATAGTAAGAATCTGCCAAAACCTTCAGATGAAGCACAGAAATCCTGGTTATATAGTTCTATGATATACATAATAAATTTGCACCCACTGCTAATTTTGTTGCCAGCTATTCACATCTCTGCATTTTGCATCTCACAGCTTCTGTCAATCCATGGAAGACCTTTTTAAAAAAGTTCTGGATTGCAAACTCTATTTAAGTAGTGTTAGAGATTTAACCTCAGTAGTTTAGATAGATGAAAACTCTGATTCTCACAGCCAAAACAAAGCAGGTGAATATTTTAGCCCTTTACAGAAAGCAGTAAAGCATTTTACTAAAATCAATACTAAAGGATACAGTACCAAGTTTTTGGTTTTAAATCTCTTCCCTCCCCCACTCCCTTGAGAGCACTATACTAAATAGTTTACTATCTTGCTGGAGTACAATACTGTAATAGTAAGTAATATGTCAGAGTGATGTTTTTAAACACAGTAATGCTGGGATTTTATATCAGACCACAGGTTTCAGAATAATCAATGTATGTTTGTAATGACTTAATTACAGTGGTGAGTTATGTCTCTGCTACCATGAGGAAAACTGAAAGGGAGAATATAGTTTCAATTATATATAGCATAACCCATCTGAGTGCAGTTGTGCAAAGTTCCCTATTAGCAAAACCCATTTTACCTCAGTGAAAATCACCTTTTTCAATAAGAGGCTCTGGAGATGCACAATGCATTACAACAGGCTTAGAAATTGAACTTGAAGGAATCATCTCACCTGAAGCAATGATGAAGGCTTTAACTAACTGCGATGTGGCTGAAACACTCACTGAGTATCAGAAAAACCTGATTCAAATGTTTCTAATAGGCTGCTACAACTTGAAGCTCATGCTTTGCTTTTAAGTCATTGCAGACCTAAACAGAAAAGTGGTAGCAAAGTTCTTGTCTTAGACTGTAATACTGATGCCCTTTTCTGAAATTCTTTAGGGATGCTTTCTGAAGTTGAAGAACAAAGTAACACTTGAAAAATAGCCTTGTTTGATTCTTTTTCAATTCATTATCAAAAACACACCACAAGAGAGACAACAAAGTTAAATGAATTTCTGTTGTTTACTCAAGTGATTGTAATTTTGAGGTCCATAACATTTATCTGTGACAACCTGAAGTCTGGTAGCAAAGAAGGCATTAAGAAAAGATGGTTTTTATGGATATAGTTATTTAGTTATAGTTCAATAGTTATATATTTATAGTTATCCATATCACTGAACTGCCTTAACCTATTTAGAAGTGAATGGAACTGATGAGGGAAAAAAAAAAAAAGGCATATATTTTTTTCTTCTTGTGAACTAAATGTGTAAAGCGAGCTCTGTAAGAAAGGAGCTCCAAAGATTCCTCACTGTTCTAATGTGTGACTCTTGGTTGCTATCCAGTTCTGTGTTAAGAAGTTTGGCTTGTACATAGGGCAAATCAGAGGCCTGTAGAGTCCGTCTGTGAGACAGAAAAGAAGAAACAAAGGATCACGATACTTTCCATGACACTTGAGCAGTTAGTCCATGGTTAGTCTGTGTAACATGGGCAACAGTTCTGGACATCGAGCTGCCTTGTTCTGCATGAGGTGTCAACTATTCATCTCCTCCTAGACACTACTTCCCTTGTGCAGACAAAAAAGACTACTCAGATAACACTGTACTCAAGTAGCAGTGGTGAAAACACTTTCCTGCGATGTGGGAGATAGTATTTCAAAGCAATCTACCTGGCTGATGTGTAGCGGGGACTTGGACATAATTTTCCAGTATCCCCAAGGAGTGCTCTGCAGTGCAGTGGCTGTCCTGGAGGGGTTCCGTGTCATTTCTAAAATCAAGTTTGGCTAATTGATTATAAAGTGAGACAAGGCGATGTTCACCGTGGAGACTGACTTCCTGTGTAATACTCTTTCGGGAAGTTCCCTGATAGATAATTTCAGCAGAAGACAGTAAGCAAATCTGATGTAAATAATTACGTATTTATTGAGCAGTGTGTGGCAAGCGCCACTCTAGAGAGCAGTCAATAGGGCACTTTATCAACAAATACCACTGCCAAATTGCTGGGTTTTATAAGTCAACATTTTTGTTTGCTAAGAATACCAATGTGGCTTTGCAATATTCTTTTTGCCAGAAACAGCCAGTATAAATATCTTGGAAAACCATCCTACTGACTCATCCTTCACTTCTGTCTTCCAAAGGATACACTCTTATATAGATCTACATTAACACAATGTTAAGAATTTCACTAAACTATGAACATCAATAAATAGAAAAGTGAAATAAATGTGTAAAGCAAATATTTTACCTTCATGTGCAAATGTGACTGTCACATTAAAATATGTGACTGTCAAAGACCTGTGAAAGGAGAAGGCCCAAACCCAGACTTACATTACAGCCGCTTATGTTACAGCCATCCTAGAGTTCGAAAAACAACTGCGCGTTTTATCCACCATCATCTTCTTGTATCCAGCTTACCAATCTTTCATTATTTCAATAATATCACTCATGCTAAAAGGAAGGACCCAAGTTCTCTCATTAAATCAAAGACGAGATAAAACTGCCCTGTTACAGGATGTGTTACATGGCTGTTGCAAATGGCAACCAACCTGCTTTAAAGCATATGTTGCCTCTTGGTTGCTCTATTCTCTTTCTATTTATAAAACTGTTGGAAATAAGTTTTTAGTTCACTGTATTTTAGATTGACAGCAATAGATTTCAACCATATTTTTAAGAATCACTCTGCTTTGCCAAACTGGAATACTTACGAAGTTTAGGAAAGGGAAAAAAAAAAAAGAAAAAAGCTAATGTATTAATGGTATTGCAGTTTTAAAACCTTTATCACCTTTATGTAGTAACAATAACCTGAACTTCTGCTTTTTTTCTCTTTAAACAGAGATTAACAGAACAGAGAATTAATAAAATAAACATTATGTGAGATTCTTTCCCCTTCTTCTTTCTGATTTTCCTACCTGAATAGCACCTACCTCGAACTCTCATCAGCCACTGTTTAAAATATATGAAAAATTCATGCTTTAATGTTTCTACTTACTGTGCAGTGAAGTAATCAAACAACAGTCCTACTTGCTTTCAAATTTGCAGCAGCTTATTATCACTTCTCTGTTCAGGATGCTGAGGGCCCTTAAATAGGAGATGAATATTTAGTCCAATAGCTGTAATGCTAGCCTGAAGCTTTGAAAATGCAGGTAATTCTGTACTTTGCTGAAGACTTTGTGTGGGTTTTTTTTTTTTATTTGGGAGAGTAAAAAGGAAAAAAAAAAAAGAAAAGAAGACTAGTACCTGCATCTAAGCTTGCCTGATATTTGATACTCTTAAAGCTTCAGAAACATACTGGGAAAAATTGTGTGGCAGGCATAATGTTATACACAGATTTGAAACCTGTGCTTTAGGATTTTCTTTCCTCTAAGGATATGCATCACTTCTCTATTTAGGATAGAGTATATTATTGAAAAGACCAATGTTTGGTGCAGTAGTTATAGAGCTACATCAGTGTCGTAAGTAACTGAAGAATCACAGATAATTTTTAATTAGCAAAGACATTGTGCTTATATGCTGAAAAAGGAGGGTGACTATCATCGCTGAATTTGTCAGCCTTGAATGGAGGCAGCACAAGTCTGGCTAACATTGTGGCACCTCAAAAATGGAAGGAGCAATGTGATTCATGGAAGCCCCAGAATGATGCATGCATATTGACATAGAATGCAAATGAGTAAGATAATAAATACTGATGTCACACACAGAGCATTGGAACAAACAAATGTAGCTTCACTATTATGGAACCTTATCACAACCCTCTTTTCTCATGTTAATACTTTTTGCATGTAGCAGAAATTATACTTCTGGGAAGAGCCACTTTTCTGTGTTCTCTAAAGATTATTCCTTTACTCAGTGTTGAATCATGCATATCCTTTCCTGAAATAATTTTAATCTTCCCTCTCAAGCTCAGATGCATTGAAATGGATATTCTGTATGAATGCTGCTTTGGTGCAGCAATTACTCCATTTTGATTAGAGATGTGCTTATGAGATCTCCACAAGCTAAAGTCCACTTGAAATAGAATTCACTTTTGATACAGACCTGTCTCTTCCTATGAGACAGAGGTCTCCTGAGATTCCTGACATCTTTTGCCACTGGTAAAAGATACAGAGAACGGCTTGTTTGATTCTAGATCTAACTGAAGGGGAAAAAGAGAGAGAGCAAAATTGTTCCCAAACTTTATAATATATTAACAATAAAGATTGGAGAATAAACATTCTAGAACTATTTTTCGTAACAAACATGGTCAGGAACGATGAATATGAATTCTGTACTGTGAAAAATATGAAGTAAAGCTAGTGTACATCTATTTTAAAGACCCTGTTGGACAAAAGGTCCTACAATAAGTAAGGAAAAGAACTGATTCAAGCAACATGCAGAAAGCAGAGGCAAGTCTCTCCTACCTGCCAAAATTTTCCAGATAATCAAGTGCATTTTCCTGGCCCTGCAGCAAAGTTATTTTTGTGTATATAATAGTCTAAACAGCATAGAACAACACAATTTGGTTCACTGTTTCTTTCTTGCTCTTATTTTTTGGTCAGAAATGAGAAGCATGAGACTTAGAAAATAAAACCAAATGTGAGGGAATCTTGTTCCTTAGAGAAAGAGCCAAGAGAAGATAGGGAGTGAATAATAAGCAAGTTGTAAAAATACGTAAGTGAAGATTTTTTTCTGTTTGTGTGCTTCTTTAAATGATCTCTATCTGTTGAAAAAATATAAAGGGGGAGGAGGCAGGAAGACACAATGTACTTCATATCAGGAAGGAAAGATATAAACAAGAAACAGGTGTACTATTCTGTTTTTACATATCCTTTAATTTATCTCTTTTGCTCGTTCTGTCAGGTAGTGTCTAGTGAGCTGACAAATCTGAAGGAAACAGATAAAGCAAAAGAGATCACTGAATTAGAATTATACAGATGAAGCATAATGTTATTTTTATATGTTCTTGCAAAGAAAATGTGCTTTTGCTGTGGTGCTTGCCGTGATCAGTGGCCTTTTTCTACTGCCCAGTCATAAAGTATTTGATAGACAGGTTTCATTTGCAGGAATGTTCTCACAGAGGCAGAGCTATTTGTTCAAAAAGACTTGTTGAATGGTTCATATTGTAGATATCTGTCCTAATCTAGTTTTTTCACAAAATAAATTCTCAAAAAATATGTTAGTGAATAAATGCTAAGTAGAAAAGGACCTCTTTTACTTAAAATGAGAATAGTAAGATGCGTCATCTAAAAAATACTACAAAGCACATAGAGGGATAACCAAGTTTCCCAGATGACTAACATTTCTCTGCACAAAGAGTATCTCAAACAAAAATCAGTTGCAAACAAATGTACATGAAAAATCAAAACCAATCCACAAATAATTTGCAAGCAGTCAAAAAGACTGAATTCATGGAATAAACTGATCACTAGTAATAGCCTATCTCTAATTTGGAATGACACCAGCTGTCAGCAATTTGCTGAGAATTCAGATTTTGGTTTAGAAACACTTTTCACTTCATCCATCACAGCCTGACATGAGAGAGTCGGAAGATAAAGGGACAAAAAGCAAATAAATTCTGCTTGTTGCCCAAGGCAAGATTTAGTTTGTTACTCAGCTTGTTGCAGTATGCTTCACTTTTAATGAACTTTTTAATGAAAACCACTTATTTGATGACTATTTTTTATTCCCTGAAAGAACAAATACATGTTTGTACGCCTCTGAGTTCAAGAAGTTGCAGCATGAATGAAATGCGAAGAACAAGACTGCCATGATTGTTGAGATCTTGCAATATATTGTTGATTCTGAGGCTAAGGTGGCTCTCAACATGTTCATCTCTGATTTCCATCAAGACTAAATGAAGGATGAATTCATATTCTCTTGATTATTGATAAATGAAGCCAAAGAAACTGCTGTCCAAAGACTAAACAAAAAGGGGTGGGCTGGGAAGCCAGGATTGGTTTAGTTGCCATTGCGTGACAGGGTCAGAAGACAATGCAGGAAACAAAACAGCAGAATACAAGCACAGAAATGTGAAACCTAAAAAAAACCCAAAACAAACCAAAACCAAACGTGTGCTGTGACTCTGGGAGAATAACAAAGAGAGTGTGAGGTTTCAGAGAAATCTCCATCTCCTGTAAATACCTAATCAACCAACTTTGTCTCAGTGCTCAGTGCAATTAGATAAGAGAATTTTGAAGAGCATTTTCACAAGGAAACCTTGAAGTTGGGAAAGCAGGGAGTAACCAGCCTTCACAAAAATTGCTTCCATTTGGCCAGTCGTCCTGATGGTGGCACTCCTCACTCTTAGATCCACTCACTCACACCTGCCACATAAAGAACAATAAATAGGATTGATTTAATGTTCAGAAATAAGTAATTTAAAGAATAGCTTGCCCCATTTTTTACATGCCTGGCTCAAAAAACAGCTGTATAAGTGTGCTATTTTGAAACAATGAATTTTAATAATGACAGAGCAAAATCATGTCATTCCAATCTCAAACTTTCCCTAGTCTAAAAGGACCTCTCTTCATTTTCTCTATCTTTTTATCCTCCCACTGTGAATGGCTTAGAGAACTATTTTTCCTACTCATTGCTTTTATTTGATCTTTTCACTCTCCTTTTCATCAAGCTAAAATGTTTCTGCAATATTCATGAATTCAGCAGCAGCCCAGGAGTGGGTGTAGGGTGTTGTTTCACTACTGCTTCTCCTGCTGGGCCCCCTGCTTAACTAGAGAGCATAATCACATTTTAGAATTTATTGGGTTCTAAGTGGGGGAAAGGGAGGGTATGGGGTTTTGTTGTTGTTGTTTGAGGTCTTTTTGCATTTTCTGTATGCGTAGAAACATGCTAGTTGTGGTGTTCTTATACTCTGTACCTACGCCTGAAGGAAGGAGTGTTCTGAACATGATAGCCTTTTACTGATTCTTGCATTGTTACACGAATACCTTCCCATATTAGGTTAAAACTACATCTGATATATATGGGTCTGGAAGTTAGCGTCAAAAATCTGTGAACAGTTTCAAGGATAGCCCCAAATTGCTGTCAGAAGATTGGAGACTGCATGTTTCTATGTACATGTTTCCATTTACATGGTGGAAATGAGTATGTTGAAATTTACATATATATTGGAATTTTTCGGAGAAATTAATCCCATTCTCAGACAGCAGTTCAGTTCATTCCTCTACAAACCCTTGTGCAGATCAGCCAAACAATTTGTCTTGTCAAGTGATTCAGATTAAACAGATAAAACTAGCCCAAGTATGACTAGACATGTATTTTAGCCTGAAATAAAACTGATAGGCTCTTCCCGGTCCCTTCCCTCTTTTCTTCTATCATAACATCAAAAAAAAAAAAGAAAAAAAAAAGGAAAAAAAAGCAAAAAAAAGAGTATTTTTTAGCTTAATTGACAGCAATGACCTGGTGAAAAGATGTTGCTTTTATTTGATAGCAGTGCTCAATAGCCTCCTTCAGGTTTAGGGAACGGTTGTGCTGGCTGTACCAAGAAGTAAGGAAAAACCAAACCTTGGTTCATCAGGCTTAGTCTTAAAAGGTGCAATAGATGGATAGGTTAAAAATACAGCTACAGTGTTGAAGTAAGTAAGGAAAGGGAAGAACTGATATAACTTAGTTACCTGTTATTGGGATTTTTTCTTACACTTCAAGTTAGAGAGAGAGTAATGGAGGCTTTAATTAGAAAAAAAAGAAGTAAAGAAAAGAAAGGCAATTACTGTTACAGCCCATCACTGCCCTCAACAAGATTAACAGCTAAAATTTTGTAGGCCTTAGGGCAGAGTTGAGTCTTGAGGAAGTATTTGAAAGAGGGATCATTTTTACTGATCACATCAGGAGAAAAAAATCACCTTTAAGTCATATCCTGCACAGATAATACAGTCAAAGAAAAATGACAGTATTAGAGATATTTATCAGTTGGAACAGTATTACATCTGTGAATACTGTTGCCAGCAAATTTGGTATCTGCAACCTTAGGGAATATAGGATATTTGTGATAAAAACTGGTGAAACATAAAGGCAGCTGAATTTTAGCAAGTGAAAGTAAAGATTATGTTACAACGTTTTCTAAGATGAATGACTAGCGTGGGAACAAAGAAAGCCTATCAAGCAAGATGATTTAGAAAAACAAAAACAAAGAAACAAACAAACAAACAAAAAAACCACAAAAAAAAACCCTAACAAAAAAAACCCAAAACAGGTTACAGGATTAAAAATTACAGAGAACTTAATTTTAAGTATATTGAACAAGGAGAGAGCACAAAACTGTTTAAAACATGAACTTCAGAAAGCAGCCATTGAAGTGAGAAAGGTAAAATCCAGTTTGGAGAAAGGAAAGCATGAAGGACAAACGTAACACAAGGAGCAGTAGGTGCCACAGCTGAGAAGGTGAAAAGGAGAAAGGAGACTGAATGGTGGACTGAATGGCCATCTGTGTTTTCTTTAACATCAGAGAAAGCTCTTATGCCTCAGGTTAGGGACAGAAAGAATTCATACTGGTGAAGTCTGAACAGAAACATGAAAACACGAGGTTTAAAGATGGAGGAAAGCTATGAAACAGTGAAGTATGTTCATCACCATGAAGTGTTGTGCTTTCCCTCTGCAGTAGGTCACATCAGAATAGGTGAAAATCCAGCAAGGGTCACTCAAAGTGTATGAAAGATAGGACTGTGTTTGGTTAGTTTATCTCTTCTCTTTCTTCGTCTCCTCCTCTTCTCTTCTTCCTTTCCTTTCCTTTCCTTTCCTTTCCTTTCCTTTCCTTTCCTTTCCTTTCCTTTCCTTTCCTTTCCTTTCCTTTCCTTTCTTTCCTTTCTTTCCTTTTTCTTTCCTTTCTTTCCTTTTTCTTTCTTCTTTTTTTTTTTTTTTTTTTTTCTTTTCTTTTTTTTTCTTTTCTTTTCTTTTCCTTTCTTTTTTTTCTTTTTTTTTTTTTTTTTTTCTTTTTTTTTTTTTTTTTTTTTTTTTTTTTTTTTTTTTTTTGTTTTTTTTTTTTTTTTTGAGATTGAGTGTGATTATTCACTGTCTGATCTGATGTCATGAAGGTACCGTTGTGGAAGGCATTCACTGTACATCTTCTCACAAGGGCTGCATGTTCTCTTACTGGAAATTATCACTGCTTTTAGAGGCGCAAAATGCAGCTGCTGGACCATTTCTGATGGTGCACAATGGCTCTTGCATGGCTTCCTAATGGAAGGCAGGGTTCCTTCTTCCACCCACAGGCAGGTGGCAAAAGGACAAAGGTAAACTATATCCAGATTGTTACAGGCTTGGTCTAATGTGTCAACTATATTTCCTAAAGTTTTCTTTGCAACACTTTTCATGGCTTTACATGTGCTGAAATAATATATGTTAATAACAGTATACATTGTTAATAGTTGCTCATCGAAATGTTATTTGAACAAACGATGATTATTTTAGCTGTCCTTGATGTGCCTAAGAACAACAAAATGACCTTCTTTAAAATAACTTCTATGCAGTATTCTAAATACAGTTTCAAGTAGAGGTACAGAGAACAGCCACTTCATCATATCCAGAAACCAGTAACACTGCTGCCATCCTCTGCTTTTCATTTATGTATGCTCATCTTGCACTCCTATACATCTCTCTCTGTGTCTGCCTGTGCATGTTTTTGAAGGATAAAAATGGAAAAGTCTGTAATCAGTAGCAAATATTATTTAATTGCCTAGAAGCAGGTAAAAACATATATGTGTGGCCAGTTGCAGAGATGATGTAGTTGTCTAGGAGGCTGATAACATGCGAGGCAGCTAGACATTGCTTTCATATTCCCTTGATGGCATCCAGCTGTGCTATTTGCAAAGTGCCTATTGTGCTTGCATTTGTGTGTGTGTGCATGCACAGCTGGTTAGCAAAGAATACAGACTGTTATGTATATATAAAAAGAGGAGTAATCTAATCTCGCTTCAGAAGATGTTTCTTCATCTTGCTAAACAGGAATACAGTTCACCAGTTCTGGCAGAGCTGTTTCAAGATATCCCAAAATGGCAAAACAGAATAGTGAGAAAATGTAACCGAGATCCTGAGTCTAGAATAATATAAAATAGCATGCACATTACCTGGCTCTGCTGTGCTCTCTTCAATTTTCTGAGTCACTCATTTTCCTGAGAACTGTAATTGTACACACACACAGATACACTCGTTGTCCCCCCTCTGTTTATCTCAGAAGCTGAAAGAGAACTGTTGATGCGCAATACCTTATCATAAGAAAATGATAAAGAATATCTCACTTTTGGCTGAAATATATCCTCATGAAAACTATCCAGCCTTAGTTCAAGCTGATCTCTGCAAAAGATTACCAATGAGAGATTTCTAGTGTCAGTACAACTAAAAGAGCACACCAACATGCAATTTTTGTGGGGGAAATGTAAGTGTATTTTCTTTTTTTTTTTTCTTTTAGTCGGAGTTCAGTAGTAGATGAAAACAGTGACTGCTGATACATAGTTACTCACCTTTCCAGTAGATGGTAGTACAGATGTGCTTAAAAGAATATTACATTTGGGACTGAAATGAACAGTATGAAGACGCTTTCAAATACTGAATAAAAAGGAATCTTTAGCTGTATCAGTTTTTAAAACTAAGTCATGTGAAACTGCCATTGGGAAGAAATGAACACTGGGAACTTTTTTTATTCTAGCCACTGATCTTTAGCAAGTTACTGAAAGTTCTAATTTGATAGAAAGCTTGGTTGAAAGGCAAAAACTCGTAACTGGAAGACAGGGATCTCTATAAACTGTTGATGCTCATGTTTATGTAGTGTTACATTATCTGGGAGGTGGTGCATTATAGTCCCTCTGAATGCAAAAGCCTATGGTTCTCTTAGTCTGTGTTATAAGCTGCATGGTTTTGTTTTGTTTTGTTTTTAGCCAGGCTTGACTTAGCTGTATTGGAAGAGACACAGATAAAAATCATTTGTGCGACCAGCTTTGCAGATTTTCCCTCACAGAGTTGTTATACCTGTATGTGCTGATTTTATCAGCAATAACTAAATGTGCATATAGTAACAAATTCAGCTCATTAATGTTGTAAATATAATAAAAAACAGAAGCCATGTAAGTGGGAGATATTTCTTAGAATAACAATTTAACTCGTAAGTCTTCTAAGTTTTTTAATTTTTTACAGTATCATATAACTCTTTAAAAAACTCAAGGAAGAGGAATGGATTACAATTTATCTGTCAGACAAAAGTCAAAATTTATTTAAATCACTTCAATTATGACATAAATATCTTTTTAAAAAAGGTCAACAAATTGCCTGTTATTTAGCACATAAATTTCTAATTTTTTCCTGATGGGGAATAGTAGCATGTGGTCTATTAATACCTAGAGAATATTTTCGTAAATCACATCTGTACCTAAGTTCCTTGGGATGTTTTTTGCCATTATGGTTGCTACTAGTTCGTTGCAGAGTTACATACATGCTTCTAGATACACTAAAGCTTGCTTGGAATAAATCTCCATGAACTTTCTGAACACTGTCATTAGCAGTGACAGGTAATGTTAGTCAACATTTCAGTCATAATACCTCTGAAGCCCTACAGCATTAATATAAAACCCTATTTAAAGAAATATATAAGACTTGCAAGAGAGATAAAGAAGGAGTATGAAAACATTAATTATCTGTTTTATTGGTGTTGTCTGATTATAGTGCTTGCCACTGAGGAGACTCCTATGCTGGATTTACACCTGAGGGAAAAGCCAGTGGTTCATTTTAAATGACACACTCAAAAAATCAAGATTGGTAGCAAGGCAGAAGGGGAGTAATTACGCGGAAGCCCATGGATGCTGCTCCCATAATCTGCTTCCAGCAAAAATAGTAGAGATAAGGCAATAAGCGCAACTACCTTCTGGATGATGTCAAAAGAGAAATTGTCTTGACAAATGAGGGAGATTTTAAATAGGAGTTTTCTCTGACCTACAATACAAGGAAAGGTTATGCTAATATGTTAAGGCACAGGCCTTTGCTAATGGGTGAGCTGTAGAGAAGGCAGTATAGCTTGAGACGAGAGCCAGGGTTTTGTACTTCTTTCTCCCTGAGTGACTGAGAAACACTCATTATCCTGTCCTAGGTTATCCTATTATAAATGCTCTTAGCTTATTATAGATATTCTCTGATATAAATGTTGCAAACCGGGATCTTGGAGAAGAAAATGGGAAGTAATCTCGTATAAAGAGGACAAACTTCTGTTTTGAAATTAAGGGCAGCAACTGTCTTGTTTGAGCCACATTCTGTTCTCGTGAACAGTCATCTACCAGTCTATGCAACCAGCTGTAAATATTTCTATTATTTTTTCCCCAAAATACATATTTTTCTGATTAAAGCAAAACCTGGCACTTTTCCCCAGGAATAGTGAACTGAAAAAACATTAATCTTTTTAAAGCAACTTGAAGCCCATTTCTCTTTTCAACTAATGAACTATGTAAAGGAGCCTCAATTGCCTCAGGGAAGCTTGTCAAACCTATCACAAGGAGCCTTCATAAAGCCTAAAGGACATGTATCATAATGTATAAAATTTGTCATAGTATAACATTATTACCTTTTGGGAAGCTTGTTACAACAATCATGGATGATTAAGCCATATTATTATTATTAACAAACAAACAAAAAAAAGTCAGTTCCATGACCAACAGATCTAAGGAAACAGTGTTTCCTACATCTGCATTTTAAAAAATCTTTGTTGTTTAGTTTAGCATGATAGAAAATGAAATTTTCTTGAAAGGTTTTCCTGCCATAGAGGTGTTTTTAGGAGGCCTCTCTAGGCAGGAGCCTTTGGTGTCCGATATTGCGTTTATGCAAGACTGTGTGCAGTTTCCCTCTCTAGATTGTCTGTGGCTACAAAACTCAAACCCACATCATTATTTTGGAGACCTCTACCTTCCACCAAATCTGGTTGCAAAGAACCGTGCAGAAATTATCGAAAGTTACTGGGAAACATGGAAGGCACACAGACGGGCACTCAGACGCATTTGGAAAGGCACATAATTGCAGTCTGATGACAACTGTGGGAAAAAGGCACTGGTACTCAACTTTCCCTGCTTTGTTTACTGTCCTGAGTGTTTCCTCCCTCACTTATTTTCATTTCAGACTCAAAACAAATGTAAGCATGATTATATAGAGAAATGCATGCAACTCTCACCTGGCAGAAGGATAGGAAGGACGATTTGGCCCAAGGCACAAACCCTGACTCACCACAGTTCTGCAACATCAAATACAAGTGCAGCCTCTTCTCTGGTCTCCACAGGTCTTGTATAGTAAGTAATCCCAGTCTCCACAGGAACATAAACAGGTAGGTTGACCTCTGGGCTAGTGTTTTGGCCAGACTCTGGAAAGATGAGATTTGAAATCTTTATCATGAGGAGGGAACAACACTCTGGTCCTTAACTGCTCAGCTAACACGTAAAAAGTATATTAGCTCTATATCTTGCAGCCAGCCTTACTCGGTATGCTGACTGTTTTGAATCTCAAACAAAAATGCTTAACTGTCCCTCTGCCCTGTAGGTTTCCTTTCGTGGTTTTTGTTGTTGTTGTTGTTGTTATTGTTTTTAAAGAGTATCTAAGCCTAAGATAAATGTGATGCCTGTCTACAGTGTGTTTTGCAGCACCAGGCAGCAATCTCTAAGCCCACTGTGACCAAAGCAATGGCAATAAAGCTCATCAGCTCAGCCATAATAAACTGAGACAAAGTACTGCACTAACAGAGCTGTGATGGTCTCAAGACAAACCAGGAGCTATTGCACAGGAATGCACTGCACCATGTGGAAGATATTCACACTAGTTTGCATAACCCTGCATTTCTAGGAGGATTTAATAAATTGATCTTACTTGGTGCCATCAATGACAAGATTGACAACAAAGGATATCACTCTCACTAGCAGAGGAAGATTCAAGTACCACCATTGCCAACGGCACCTTTGAGTCATCTTACAGATTCTTGTGCAGTCCGGCTAAATTTCAGCTAACCATCCAAACTGAAACAGATCTCAACTTCCATTTTGAATATTACTTGGAAAATTTTTAAAATTAATTAGAATTAATAAAGAGGCTTGGTAAAATTCTAATCACCATCAGTAACCTGACAGTGTACATAAATTTTGCTATGTAAGGTTTCAGAATAAATCTTTGAAGAAGACTACGTTGTCTAGAAATTATCAGTGTAAATTAGTTCTATGTAATAGGCACTGCAATTATCTTGTGATATAATTACAAGCCACCTTTTTAACTCTGCCAGTTTTCTTGATCTTCAGGAATAACCACACTGCCTAGCAATCATCAATACAATGGAATATCAACTATACAAGCCATCTATCACAAAGACAATATTTTAAAGTGTTTATCCAAAACAAAACACTACTTTGCTCCATCTTTTATACCTTTTTGTAATGAAAACCACTGCCTTAAGTTATTTTCTTAAATCACATTTTTATTATCCATGTTTTATGACAATTTTTCTTTTTGTGATAGCTATTTATCATAGCAAAAGCAAAACAAAAACATACTTCAATGTGGGAGTCTTATTTTTATAGTAGGAGGCTTTAGTGGAGATGTGATTGATACATCAAAGTCTCATCCCGTGAGAACAGATGTATTTAAATATTTACCCTCATTTCTGTCCTCTACAGTTAATACAATATTTCCCTAACATAAGCTGCTAAATGTATTTTCCTCTTTTTTATTCTCATTAAAATTGTGATTTGAAGATATATTCCTAAAGCTGTGAATAGTTATTAACATTTCTTTAAAGGTTTCAATATTTGAATGGCCAAATTCCAGCTTGAGTAATTACATTCTGCCTACTTAAACTCCCCACACAGTTTCAATTAGATAAGTTATTCTACTTTTTATGTCCTAAAACTGTTCTGCAGCATTGCTGCCACTATTAAACAGCTGCTGAATTTTGCCCCAGAGGTGACTGAACTGATCCCTATATACAAAACACAATATATAAAACAAACTGATTTTTTGCTGGATGAAAGTTGGCAAATGTAAGTTTTATGATGACTAAGTATTATTTTTGAATGCCCGTGTTTATGCTTCTTTTAAGTGTAACAATAACGAAACCTTTCCCACAGCATCCCATTAAAACCACTCTCGAAAGAACAGGAGGATTTGTCTTCCATACCTATTCAGAGCATTTCAAGGGACTATCATCCAGAATACTGCCTTTAAATTGTAGGCGCATTGTCATATAGGCATAGGAGTGACCCCACCAAGGAGATAAAAGAACTCTAGGCCAGATTTTATAGATACTCAGATACTTGAAGCCTCAGAAAGGAAGCCAATAGCTATGTGAGGCACTCTGCGGCGACTCTTCATCATACACTATTGAAAATCCCGCTAGGTCCTTTAAAAGAAAGTACAACCCCAAATACCTTTAAAAGACTTTCCCCATAACCAACGACCTCAGCCTGAAACTATCCAGTTGCATGTAATTTTACTTTACTAAGCAAACCTATATCTTTCTGCTGTAGTTAAACCTATGATATTCTCTTACTTGAAGTAATAGGTAAGAAAGGATCTGAAGCAGCAAAGGGCGCTACCTGCATCATTTAAGAACAGTTTTAGTGCAGTTCCAGGCTGGCAGTGTGCAATGCATGAAAGATTTTTTTCATATCCAGGCCTACATTTGTGCTCTCTACAAAGACCTGTTCACATTAGAGTGCTTACTGTAACTTCTGATGCTGCTGGGAGGTTGTGTGGGAAATCCCTGTGTAACTGCACATCAATAATTAAGCCAAATTCCAAAACAGGCTTTTGGATTTAGGCCTTTCTAAATTAAATCTTTTCTCCATCCTCTGTGAAAGATTTCTGTAGATAAATCTTCAAATAGGCCTAGAACAGGTAGGCCTTAGGCTTATAAAATCTATGTATAAACTGAAATTATTTCTGAGGTCAATTAAAAATGCATGTTTAAATATAGAACCTGTGAAAGTTGAAGGAATACTTAAACATTTATAAATTCGAATGCTGCTGTGGCTGAATGGGGCCTCTTTTTGTTTTACTTCCTCATGTTTCCTGGAGTAGGTGACATATATTTGGCGAGTATATACCTCAGAACAGGCATTTCTGTTCCTTTTTTCTGTGATTCTGTCTTGCAGAAGACAACCTGCTCTCTAGGAGAACGATAAATACTTTTTTTGTCTGCAGTATTTCTTCTTCTTGAGGGGGGTATAAGTCTTTTTTCTTTTCTTGATGAACTGATGAGGTTTAGGGCACCACCTAAAAGATATTCTGCGCTTTGAGATTTCTGCTCTTCTTTATTTTTGCCTTTTTTTTCTGAGTTTTTTTTTTTTTATAATCTTCAATCTTCATCCGCATACATTCCGTATCTGTGAATCCTCCCTCCATCCAGTCTGATCATTTTTTTTATATATTCTATTTTAGATAGTGAATCTCCTCTCTTGCTTATCCATCCCCATTCTGTGTCCATTTCAGTTCTTTCTCAGCCCCAGGCTTTTCCCTGCCACAGCACCAGGGGAAAAATGCTGCCTACCAATCTCTCTGATTATATTGAGCTGCACTTCAGGATACAGACGTGAGCTTGAGCATTTCTTGCTGTCTTCTGCTTGTGCTGAAGAGCTGAGACAAGTGAGGCAACAGTCCTCAACCCTGGGTACCTGCTAAACTGTTCTTCACAGCACCGTCTAAAACACAGGTGTTGAAAAGGGCATTAGAGAAAATGTCAGGGCTACAGAGTCTTAGTGTAACGTAAGAATCTGGAGCAAATCAAACCATGTAAGGACAGGGTAGTTTATGAATCAGCACAATATTCAGCTTGTAGTGCAAATCTGCAACACCACTAGTAGTTTATAAGGACTATGTCAAGTATCAAAGATCAGAATTTTAAATTAAACTCTAACCAAAGCATAGCAGGATTCCTCTTAAAAATCAAAGTTGCCAGAATATTTCTGTAGTCTCTGTCTATACTAATAAAACTACTTATGGCTCCTTATCATTTTCACTCACCAGAGGAAGAACACAGACAGTGTTAAACATCCCGTGGTGCTGCTGCTGCTGCAAAGACCGACAGCATCCCTGCGCCTCATGTTCTGTGTTCCAAGAAAAGCTCTGCCGTGGATGTAGGCTTTACTTAAAACAGCAACTCTTTTCAATATTTGTTTACTATTTATTTTAATTTCAAGGAAAATATGCTCAAATTTTACAAATTTCCCTGACCAAAAAAAAAAAAAAGACAAAAAAAAAGACAACTAACACAGCTCATTTCCACAGTGCAGCAGCTCTTGTTAAAAAAAGAGCATTTTTTTGTCCATAAGGAAGAAAACACACTTAGTAAATGTCAGCTCTAAAGGATGCTTATCATTTTTGTGAACTGTTCCACTGTGTACTACATTTCTTAAAACATTACCAAAGTAACAGCTCTACTGTTTAGCCAACTGGTTAAAAACAGTGCTCTTACAGAAAGATTTTTTTAGGCAGAGTTTCTTAGGAACGTATCTGCTCAAGATGAGTTTGGAATGGAAATTTTCACAAAGCAGGGTATGGAAACTATTCAGATATTTTTCTTTTCCTCCAAATTTTCACTGTACTGGAGTTAGTTATATATAAACAGTTTCACTGTACTTTCTAATTAGTATAACAATGGCAGTAGTTGCAAGGCCAGGATTTCAAAGAAAATACCTTCAACATTAAAGAAGAATCAAATTGAAAAAAACATAATTTTTCATGTATTAAGATAGACACTCAAATGCATTAGTCATTACTGAATACTGAATAACTATATTTGCGTTTTATATTCGATCTGATTTTCAAAAATGATAATACTTAAGCACATCTACCATATGTTACTTAAGAAGTCATTATCTACAGTTCGAAATAATAGAGAAGACTCTGGATCTCTATGTATAATTTGCCAATGTATTCTGCATTTTTCTAAAAGCCTTCAAAAGAAACCCTTTCCAGTTAGAGACTGAAGGGAAAATAATATTCTCCTCCTAATTGCAAGAAAAATATTTTTTTTAAAAAAGAAACTGCTCCAGAATCTAATATAGTCTATGTATTTACATATATTTTCATTATATGGTTCTCAAATGTGTCAGATATCTAAGAATATGTAGGTTGCTACTATTAATAAATTCCCACCATATGTCAATTGATAGAAGAAATACAATGTTGCACACAAGCACATTACTGAATGTTAAATTAAACAAAACTACAAAGTTTAATATTCTGAGTTTTGATCACAGTATTGAAGGATACACTGACTCAGTGCTTGTCAGTGTATTCCCTACATTTAAATTATAATTTGATTTTAATCTCAGATTTGTTTTATGCACAGAAATGTTACTGCATTGATAATGAGAAATCTGCAATTATTGCTGAAGTATTGTGTCACAAAACATAATTTACATTTGGTTAATTTATTGGTTCTAACTTTATGAGGAATATTAAGAATGACTGTGGTTGAAAAGCCCCTAAATGTTCCTTGAACAGAGCACCACTGGTGTTGTCCGGGGTATGGCTGAAATTGTGGTCACAGTTGTTCACTGCTGTGTTCCCTGTAGCCTTCTATTGTGGCATATTCTTTCTATCATATTATATTTGGTTTTTGACAGGTCACTGTAATATTATCAGAGCATAGGAATGATTTAACCTTCGTATTTGCCTAGTCAAATGGGAACTCATTACAGTATATGACATGCAATAGGGAAGCACATACAATGGAATGTTACAATTAACAAAATTAAATGTTTCCTTTACACAGACATTTTGGATTAGCCTTCTCTAATTAGCATTTGTATGTTGGTGTATATATGCATGTACACACACACATATATAAATGTATATGCCACCAGTCCTCCGTCATAAATAGGTCTGGGAGTGAACGAAATACAAGGACCTAAGTCTGAAATGCTTCAAAGTTTGGACAATTCAGACTTTGATCTTGGTTGTGAAGTACTGTCAATTCAGAATCTGTGATGCCAAATCTATCACTTGCAGTTTGCACCTCTACGAGGGCATGCTCATTTTCATCAAGCATTATTCTAGTCTCACTCCTCAACTATAAAGCAACTATTTATTTACCCTAAAGGAGGATACTGTAAGACAATTACTGATTGTCAGACCTATATGCTAAGTTTTTTGCATTCTTATTATTTTTGCATTCATATTATTAACTAATAAGCGTATTAAATATTTTTGGCTTGCAGAACGTTGATCTTTATTTAGCTAGCCTGTGCATATCATGATGATAAACTTAGTTTCACTGTTTTATCATGATCCTCTATGTTACTTATATACATAGATCTAGATAATCTCTTCTGAATTTACTCACCAAGTCTGGTGGGGCCCTCAAATCCATATGGGAAGACTCCAAAGCAATCTGCTAGGATAAACAGGAAAATGTCATTACAACGAGAGTCAAGCCTAGGCTACAATTGGAGACCTAAGCTGCTTTAAAGTATGGGGTTTCTGGTTGGCAGTTCTCCAGTACTGGACAGTTATGTCCATGTTTAGCATTTTGCTTACAGTCATCTCGTAATTAAGTTATATCAATGACATCTCATGCAAATTATCCATATAAGAAAGAAGCCATTCAAATGTGTTGTGTATCTGTATATGAATTTCAAAATCAGTTAAGATAATCATGTCGCATTAAATAGCATAAGGTGACAGAAGGTTCAAGTGGGAGGCTTTGGCAGTTTTAGCAGACATCCTTAAATCAACAACATAAATTTGAATATAGTAATTGTATTACACCAAATGGATGTGTTAACGGGATACTGCTTCCAGACTATTTACAGCGAATGCAAGAGAGAAGTAAAATAATATAAATACATTCATGTTTTTTCTAACCTCTTTGTTTTTTAAATCTTCTGCAAACAATCCAGCCCAAACAAATCTTTGTTTTTGTAATCTGCTCCATTTTTAAAACCCCTACTGGGTTAGACTTTCCAATTAAAATGTGATTCTTTATGCATGTTTCATAGAAAATGTTTACTCTGACATAGTGCAGTGTTTTCTGCAATGTATGGCTTTGGCATGGCAATAAAATCAAAATTACTATTTCCAGAATCTTGTTTAATGCTAGAAGGATTCACAGACAATACCTGTTAATTTAGTATGTGACGACAGAGGGACCAGCACATTTTGTGACACTGTTTGGTGATGGAAGTAGACTAAAAATTGTAAAGATTTTTCCAGATTTTTTTTTTTTTTTTTTAAGATTGTGACAAGGTGAAGCGAATTAGGGAATTCCCTAATTTTTGCACAGCAATACAAGAAATCCCAAGACCACGTGTTCATGTAATCTTGGTACTGGTACCAGTCCATCAGCCAAAAACAATGGCTATGAGGGCAAATACTACAGAAGAGTGGAAGCACGGAAACAAAACTGTTGGTGATGAGAATTCAATATTCTCACCATATTGTTTCATGGAGGGTACTTCATGCCCTGCAGATTGAGCATTCATTGATGGTCGAAGTGCAGTAGGCAAACTCTTCTGTTTTGCCCAGAACGAGGTGCTCTCAGGCTGTTCCACAACGTGAATCAACATACTTTAAGTAGAGATCGGTCAGTAGATTCATTTTGTGTAGATGCATCCCAAAGCAAGTGCCCAATGCCTGCACATCTCACCAGCACTGTTCAGAGATGGCAGATAGTCCACTGGAGTTTTTGCCACATAGCAATAGCATTTGTTTTCAATGGAGATGAGAATCTGGAAAAACGTGTTAGGGAACATGAGAATAACTTGTTCCCGGCAGGGTACCCTGCTAAACAACACTTCACTGGTCTTGATCTTCGGGGAGATTGTGAACAGTCAGTGAGAACTGCTCAAAGCACATTGATTGTCACACAACTTCTGATCAGTGGCAGCATTTCCTCCAGGCCTGCAGTGGCAGTTCATTGCAAAAGGTTTCCTTTGCCTTTCTCTTTTTACTGAAACAGATACTGTGGTCTCTGAGTAACCACTCTTCCGGGAGAGGGGGAAATTCTGTTACTTTTTTAATATAAAATTTATCACCTGAAAGTTAGAAAGCCACAGTGATATCAAAATTGTTCTAATATTCATAAGCAATTAAAGAGATTTATTATTATGCAAAACCTTCAGATTGAGTGACTACTGCTACAAACACTAGTAAATGTTCCAAATCAATTGTTTACATTAATGTTAAACCAGCTAATCTAAAAGAAAGGTAATTGCTATTTAATTTTAGCATCTTTGCAACTGTCCATTTTAACTATTGTCCCAGACTACTCAGCTTTATACTTAGTTTTCTAAGTATGTTCTACGTTATACTGAGTTACTATTGAGTGAAACTAAATGAGACCACTATGCAAATTAAGATTATACATTAATAAATTCCAGGATGATATTGTGCTTTGGTAATCCTCATCAGTACAGCCATAAAAATTAATACAATTTATGGATTGCACTATTTTCTTCTAACAGTTTACATGGAAAACATCTGATCTAGAATTGTTTGCAGTGGATAAAAAGAGCCTGAATGGTAAAGGATCTGACATATTTGTAAACCAGCAATTATGGCATATACCCAGCAATTTGAAATATTTCTGAATTGTTCAGCACATCCCCAAATTGCTCATGTAATGAAAGCACATGGCAATGTTATTATCATTGTTTCTACTTGTCTTCCATTTCCCACTGGAGACTATTTTGTCAGCTTAATACATTTTTGTTTGTTTTCAGCTCTGGCTTTATTTGGTTTTGGTCGTGGAATGAAAATCAGCTAATGACACCTTTTCTCAGTCTACAGAGGCTTCCGCTGCCTAGCAAGACTGGATTAGTCACTCAGTGCGTGATCTCAGAGCAAGATGGGCTTTGCTGCTTTATTTACTTAGAGGGTTTTTTTTAGAGGAGGGAGCTACCTGATGCAGATGTACAGGACAGTGTCACTTACACTGTCTGAAGGCTACTAATAAATAGTCAATTCATATCTTGAGAATAAGCACGATGGACTTTTCACTGAGACATTGTGGGTTGGTTGGTTTGTTTGTTTCCTAATTAAATGAAGAAATGCAATAGAAATCTGAAGAACTTATCGTCAAAGGCCCAACATACCAACCCATAGCATTTTCAAGACTTGAAAGCAGAAGTGGCTCACTGATTAGGAACGATAGTTTTATCATTTTGTCTCCTGATTCTCAGTCTGAAGCTAGGCAGGTTGACGACAAATATTAACGGAAGCAATAATTAACAGCTTAAAGCAGGATCCAAAAGGACAGTCACAGTCTCCCCACCCCGCACCCCAAATGCTGTTTCATTGAGGCTTTGTGCCATGCTGGAAGCATACAACAGCTGTAACCCGACTGAAATAGCTCTCAGATGACTTTCTTGCCTAATCCGTAAGTGGCGCAGTTGCTTTATTCTCTGCAGCACTGCCACCACAGCCAGGGACAAGCAGGGATGGCTGCAGCATCTCCATCATCAGCTGCTGCCAAAACGATGCCTTGGGAACACAGACAGCCTCTTAGAAAATGGAGTGGTTCTCAGGATGCTCTGAGTCACAGGGGAGCAGGCTGGCACATACTAGAAAGAACTGGGAAATAAGGAAGGTTTACCTCAAAAGCAAATTAGCTAGTATGACGAATTTTGATGCTAGTGCCCAAATGAAAGCTCATAAAGGATTAAAATATGACAATTGTCATAACAACAGAAAGCATTGTTATAATATGACATCCTCCTCCTAATTTGTCGTGGCAGCCCTGAGGATAAGCAGGCATTTTGGTTCTCAGTTTTTCATTTTGTTTGACTGATATCAACCTGAGCATCAAGACTGCAGTGTTCAAAATGTGAACCTCATATAAGAATATCAAGCTGTGTGCATACAAATTGGAAATGGATTTGCCAATGCAACATATTGTCTCTGGTATAATTACTCAGTTACCAATAAAACCTCTGCAAACAAATGTGTCTTGCAGTTTTAAAAGGAACATAATAAGATATATATACTCTGAAATTGCAGCGTCTACATGAACTAAATAAATCATCAGGCCACAGCAGAGAAAACATTATTCTAAGTCTAAACCCAATAATGAAAAGCAGTTTTAAAAGCTATTCTTATTAAAGGACAGAAGAAAGCATAGACAAAATCAGATTATTTGGATCACCAATAATTTGCTCAGGGTTTGTACACCCTTCACAACCCAAAGAGATCTCATCTATGATTCAGTCTCCTGAGCAATACTGCAGTACAAGCACATGAAGAAAATATGAAGTTATTTGCACAGACTTAAAATCTGAACCAATCTGAACAAATGATATCCATAGTTGATACACAGGGGAAAACATACGTATGTTTAAAGTGAAAAAAAATTCCTAAGGATTACAGAAAGACACATACCTGTTTTCTTTCTCATAAAAATTTGTAGACATACTGCAGACATAGGCATGTGTTTCGAGGGAAGGGAAAAGTTTGTCTTCATTTCCATTAGTCAGTTAAAGACCATTCTCAAAGGAACTGTATTTCAAGGGCTATGAGGATTTATGTAATTTCAGCTTCTCTTTAAAAATATCATACAGTTGCTATTAAAAATATTAGTAATAAAAATTAACCATGATAAACACTTGTTAGCTGTTAGTTTTTACAGTTTTTGTTCATAGATTTGACTCTTATAAACAGTGATAAATATTCTCCGTTTTATCAGGCCTCTTCTATCAGTGCACTTATATGCTAAATGTACAATAGCTGTGCAAATTTCTTGATTTTCCTACTACAATAATCTCTTGACATTTGTGTTTTTCCATTTAATAGTCTGAAACTCCAGCAACTGAAAAGTTTATAGCATACAACGTGGAAATCTGAGCAAAATCTATTTTTAAAACAATTAGTGCTTGTTTTGATCATAGTTTTGAAAAACATTTTTTTTTTTTCTTCTCAGCTTATGATGAGAAAAATTGCTATAGTATTATTTCCCAGATTTATGGTACTAAGAGTTACTATGGAGTAATATTGAATACAGTGTTAACTGTGCAAAGTGTAGAGAAGTAAAATCAGACCTAGAGATACTGCTGACATGTCGAACATGCATCTGTACTTACTTATGCCTGGCACTTTCTTCTTTTTCCTTTAAGCTTCTTCTCTCTGTGTTCTTCTGGATTTCAGTACTTTTCTTTCTTCTTCTCTTTGTCTGAGATTCTTTTCCCGAGTAAAAAATTAAGCTGTTTGTGGTACTCTATCAGTCTTGAAACAGTTTGAGGCTTTCTCTTTTACTTCTTTTATTAACTATTTCTCCTCCTATTTCATGTTATAACAGTTAAAATAAATTGAAAGAAGAAAAAAAAAAAAAAGGTTCATAATTCTCCGGTTGAAGGTGAAGGGAAACAGGGAGAGTACTGCAGATGAGATGTCAATTGCTAAGATTGCCTTGTCTCCGTGATCAGACGGGTCTTGGATTTATTGAACTACAGGGTACTCTACAAGGTCTATTTAGTTTCTCACATTTGTTTCACAGCACTGAGCTGAAGGAACTGAATGATTTGAGCATGGTTATTGATTATTATTGTTTATTGCATATATTGTTCCAGGCACTTAGAGAAAAATATAGGTATGTTTAAAAGAAAATAAATACATAAATAAGATGGCAAGCTGGACCTCCTCGTTTTTTCCCACCACTTGTGTATGCATTAGCACAGCTCTGAAAAGCCACCTGGACAATTCATAACGATAGCAGGCACTTAGGAAGAAGTATAGGCATAGTTAAAACTAAAATATATATACATAAATAAGATAGTAAGGCAAGCTATATGCGTATGTCAGCAGAGATATGAAACCTGTTTGAAGAATTCTATCAGTAGTACGTGTGCTGTAGGGCAACTGCATGAACATACAAATGAGTAGCCCCCAAATAATCCCTCTGCTGAGCACCACCCTGAGAGAGCGTGACTTAGGAATAAAAAGGACATACACAGGACAACCGGGAGTGTGAAAGTTCTGCCTGGAGGAGCACTGGCTGCTCTTTCGATAACATTTTTTCCTTTCTCAGAGTACTAAATCATTTGTTAAATTTTAAGAAAAACTCAAAAATTCGAAATTTCAAGCTTACACGTAAAAGTACAGAACTCTGTCGTGTTTTCATGTCTTTTGTCAGTTTAATTCGTGCCAAGAGAAAACTTTTCTACTTAAATTCTGTTTTCTGAAATTACCTAGGTCAGGGGTGTCAAACTCAGTTTCACTGGGGGGCACATCGGCCTCACGGTTGCCTTCAAAGGGCAGGAGTAGTTACATTCAGACAGTCCTAAAATTACATTCATTTTATAAATGGCTTTAGCTAAATTGCATAAAGGCCATAAGCACCTACCAAGACTGCCCAAACAAAGAGTCTGCAACAGCTTCTATTTCCCAATTCATGCACTTCCCAATTTCTTACCAGCGTCTCCATGTAGACAAATCCTTCCTAGTAGCTGAAACAGATATTCTGCGTCAAAAATGTCTCCTATTTGTGTTTTGATGAAGAGGTTTCATACTTCAAAGTGTCAAACTGTGTCACTGTAAGACTATAAGAAGATCCTTTGATCTCACAGTATGTCTATGCAGTGTACTGAAGGTATGATGACAGTACAGACATCCGTTCTAGTTTGAATTTAGCTGGCATGGGTAATGCTAAGAGCCTGCATGTCTCGGTATCGACTAGCAGAAACCTGACGGGGACCCTCCCTTGGGCTGCTCAGCTATAAAAAGGAGCCATTCGTTATCAGGGGCTTGCTAACAGAACCATCTTGGTTAATAGTCTGGAGTTCAAAGCGTGCATGTATAATGTTAGTGCGGGCAATATTTTCATTTCATATTATGTCAATTTTTATTGATAATATATTGGTTTTGAATATTAATATATTCCAGTCAGAAGACTTACCCTATCAAATTCTGTTATGCTGGCTAAATCATAAATTTAGACTAATACGTATGTTTACATAAACTATTAAGATTTCCTTGTTTATTTTGTTTATTCACCATATTTCTGGCACAAGTATATAGACAGTGAGATTTACAGTCAATTAATCCACTATCTGCCTCCTTGTTTCTTCTTTGACCTTAACATGAATAACCCACTCTTTTCACAATTTTTATATCCTTGTCCAGATTTTATATCTGCTTATAATTACTTTGGGACCTTTTGTTTCTAACTCTGTGCAGACTCAATGCTAGCAAAGCTTTCTGCTTTATTCCAACATGGTTTTTTTTTGGATTGGAGAAACTCTATTTGGCTTAGAAAAGCAAAAATTGTGGCAAGCATTCAGTGACAGATGTTAAAAATAAAGTACGAATTGGAATACCTCAAATGCTGTCTCATATCAGAGTTTCAGGGGTCTGTAACAGTTGCACATTTGTACACAGCTGCTGCTTCTGTGACATAATCAAATATAAAAACAACAATATGACTACAGACTACAAATACAATCTAAAGAAAGTGTCAAAATTCTTAAACAAAATTTGAACAGCTTTAGGAAGTTTTAAAATAAAATGGTACACTGATTTGGAAGAAATGGTTTCCTGATTGTGGATAGCATGGGATTTACTCTGTTACGAATCAGAACAGAAACATTTTGAAACGTCATATTTTCTGGTGAAATGGAAAATCAAATTTTTGAGCAGGGCTATTAATCCCCACTCTTAAGTGTGGTCTGTATGACATGAAAGAGTCAGATTCAGACACCACAGGAGCTGGAAGCACCACTTGTTCAATGACGAAGAAACAAGTAGACATTCTCTTTTGTTACAGTTCTAATTCACAGACTCTGTTAAATCTGACGGAATACTAATTACCTTAAGTGGATTTCACAGTTGACAGAGACCTTTGCTGGGAAGACAAGCTTGACAAAGGCAATTGAAACGTTGCTAATGAAGAATACTAGATCCACTTTGGAGGAATGTTAAGTAAGTGCTTTGCTTTTCACGAAAGGTACTTCTTTTACATGTAAAGTAACCCTAAAAATGTCAACATTTCATTCGAGATACCTTGCTGAATTCTGCAGAGGGTTATCAAATTACCTTTAGGTTTTCCTTTGCTGTAACGATATTTATTCATACAGTACTTTCTTGCAGTGAAGCTCTGTGGACCAATCCTGCAAAAGGCACACTCAACATTTGTTTAACACAGCTTAATCAAACCAGTCTTCATATTGACAGTCACAGTATGGCAGAAATATCTTCCTTGCAAATGAGGGCTCTGCAGGTGTGTCTAATTATTACAGAATTGCTTGGAGCACACACAAAAGTGCAAGTGAGAGCTGGGACTGTAAAAATGCTCTTTTGTGATTGTGTTACCTCAGGTAGCTCAAAATACGCAAATAACTACTGCCTTTTGTG
This sequence comes from Pampusana beccarii, assembly GCA_013399365.1. Taxonomy (NCBI): domain Eukaryota; kingdom Metazoa; phylum Chordata; class Aves; order Columbiformes; family Columbidae; genus Pampusana; species Pampusana beccarii. The sequence goes on from VWYH01002212.1 coordinate 457,989, forward strand.
CTACTCAAGAATTAATACCAGCTCAGAATTAGCATAAAGTTGGGATGCTTTGAAAGCTACTGAAAGATACAGGCAAAGCCCTGCTTGTGTGGTTGGTTGGATATTCTGTGTGTTTCCTGGTTCATAAGCTGGCTATATATTCACTGGGCTTTCTGACTGCACGACATCATGTTGCTCCTGAACCAGGACAGGAGATGGAGGATGTGTAAGAGATTCCTGGGAGACCATGCTCACATACGCTCAAGAAGTTCTAGGGAGTTGGAAATCCTGCAGTCAGGATCAGGGACACAATCCAGCAGCTTTAGGACTCTTTCCTTTTCATGCTAAAAGCTGCTTCCTCATTTCAGAAGAGCTTGTGGTCCCACAGCTTTCTTACATACAAGAGGACACTGCTGTGATCCTTGTGCTACTGTGAAGTATTTCATGGCTTCCCTGGATTTTTCAGGGAATGCAGTCCTTGGTTTTCAGCACCAGTGAAGGTTCCATATGCACATAAATTGAAGTTAGTCAGGTAGTACAGTTTCAAAGACTTTTTAAAGCCAGAAAACAGTTTATTTTCTATTTTTTCAGGATTTTACTGAAGAAGCCGATCAGGGCAAGATTTATTTGAAAATGATCTAGTTTAAAGTTTTCACTCTCTCTTTTCTGAATCATGTCCTACATGATAGTTTCAATTATTTATTATAAGGCAATGGTAAAAAAGTGTTAATTAGCAAAGATGAAAAAGACTGACTCAATGGGAGCTCCTGTAAAGGAGCTCTTATTTCTGATGCCTGAGGTGACCATTAATTTACAGCTTTTGATAGCTTGCATGCATGGTTCACAGAATAAATTGGTCTTGGGAAAAAAATACTGTACACCTTATTCACTGTGCTTAATCAAGAAGGTCTAGCTTTTGCTGTTGTTTTGTTTTTATTTTTTAGTACAGGCAATTTAGTTTTGATAAAATGGTTTAAAATGACAGCAATAGGAATTAAAATACGCAAAGAGAGAAAGTGAACTGAAATATTTTCTCCATTCAGCTGAAGTGCCCATACTCAACCAGAGGCCAACTCTAAAAGCAATCATCCTTTTTAGATTTTCTTTCTGTGCCAATTTCAGCTATTCTCCATCTTATAAAAATATTTTAAATAAAAAAGCTTTAAAAAATACTAATATCCCAAGATATTTACACTTTTTTGATTGTTTTATTGAAAATAAGAAAGAGTAAGAATTACACACAACAATTATGTAAATGAAGGCAATCATATAGAAGACTGAAACTAAAATTCTCATAAACATAATGCATCAAAATTACCTTCATATTTTGTTTATATACCTTATTATTTAACCATAGCTAGACCTACACAACAGTGTGAAACAAGTCCCTTCGAAAAATGAATTATTTTAATTCATTTGATTACTCAATGAGGGCAAACAATGCAGTGGCCAGAGGCCTAGTTTGAATATTTTTGGCCTGTAATCTCTGTGGGACATACCAGCTTCTTTCTTCAAAGTTACCACACAGAAATTCATTTTTATCACTGGTTGTCCTAACTGGATTTTAAATAGATGTGACTTCCATGTGAAGGATTCTGCTTCTCCCTTTTTTTTTAACCCCTCCCTTTTTTCTAATTTTCTCAATTCTCCTAGTCCTTCTCAATCAATCAATCAATAAAATTAATCTTCAAATTTTATTCATCTGTTTTGGTGTTTAACATAGCTAGGTCAAGAGAACAATGTAAGATTTTTAGACTGACCAATACAGGACACCGGGTTCCAGGAACCTGAGATGAGCTGCACATCTCTCACACCAAGCCCTTCAAGAATAGCAGTAGTCTTGAATGTTGATCACATTTTTCTTTACTTTGTGTCTCTGGATTGATGTTCAGATAGTAGACTCTTATATTTTTTTCCAGGGATATCCGAAAAAGTTTTCAACTGAGTGTCTGTTCCATCTACACCAATCCAGAATCCTGACTGTGTTCTCTCTTTCCCAGTTCTGCCAATTTTGCTTATGCCTGTATTCTCATGTTCCTTCACAACATCACAGCTGTGCAGGACCAATTCCTCAAACCTTTAAGCAGATGAATTCATGTGAAAAACTTCACTCACTCTTAATTTGTTATGTTTGGATCTTTCAAGCCTTTCAGATGTTCTTCAATTAACACCTTTCCACTTAGCCTATTTTCCTTGTTTATTTGTTCATTTTGTTGTTGTTTTCTTTATTAATGAGATATTAATTGACAGTCTCTGTGATGTTTCTTATGCTTCACGTTTTTTTTCATCTCCTGACGAGCCTTACTGAACATTAAACGAGAACAACGAACAAAGTCATTGTGAGAGTTAAACCAAAAAGAACTATAAACTGGTAAAGTCCAGAATCAACAGCAAAAGACAAAAGAGAAACATGATCCTGCTGTTGTGAGGACTTCATTATCACCATGTTCCTAGTCAGAACAAAGGTGTGAAAGGACAGGAAAGTTTAATAAATTTGGAGTGCGATGTGAAAATAAATGAGATACTCACGGTCCATCCTAAATTTCTAGGGGCTTCAAGACATTTAAAATCCAGGAGCAACTAAAATCCAGATTGTTCAAATGCTCAAAACTAACTGAAATTTCTCCACTATATGGACAGAAAGTAAGTTTAATCATGTTGGTATCTGAGGTGTATCACCTTCACCTGGAAGCCAGCATTTTTGAAAATATGTTGTGGTATTACTTGATTTTATTATTTTTCTGCCAGAAAGTAATGATCTTAATTTAATTGTCAATCTGTTATTCAGAAGTGTATAGATATTCACCATTCTGGAAAATATTTTGGATATTTACCATTACTGAAGGTAGCAAGAGTTTTACAAAGGGTGATTCTCCCCATTATCTTACAGAGGCTTCCAGCCTTAATTGGTAATCCTTTTTGACCCTCTATACATTGGCTAGGAGGCCTAGGAGACCCACTGAGAGTAGATGTTTAGTTCTTACGTAGCTGAGGCTGGGTGTCCTGAATTTCATACACATTAGCATGTGTCATTATCTGTGAAAATTTGTGCCTCCTTAAATTAATCTTGTCTGTTTAAAACAAAAAAGCACATGCTACAGGTTTCCCAGGTGAAGTCTTTACTTTCACCAACAAGGCAAAGGAGCAGTAGGCACTTTTTGAAGAATATGCTCTAATGTTTCTTTCAGCCAGGGCCAGTGCCAGACGTAAACATTAAAAAATAACTTGAAAATACAGAGAGCAGAGGATATCATCTGCTGGTGTTAAGGAAGGAGCATTTTCTTGCGCTGATTCTTTTCCCTTTGATTTTCTGGTAGCATATAGAATGTGGCCATCAATTTTGAGAGATTTATTCTGGAAGTGGGCTTGGCCACTCAAGAAATAATAGTCCCTTATCATGCAACTTTGCTACTGAATCACAGAAAGGGGTGAAACGAAGCAAAAGGGGATTTATTAAAGATAAAATTTAATTAAAAGTAAAGAATATGAAATATAATAAATATTAAACTGAAGAAATGTCTTTTGGGGCAGGTAGTGACATGAACATGGGATTAATTTTAACAGGGTGAATAACCCTTCATTAATGCGAGTAATGGGGTCAGAGTCTAGCCTAAGCATTTGAATGTTATTCTTGGTTCAGTTTATTCTCTTCAAAGATATGAAACAGTCAGCTTTCTCTGTGCTAGCTACACAGCATTTTGAAAATTGTTTGGTGAACGACAAGAAATAAGAATGCAAAGTTACAAGTTTGTATTTCATGAGGGGGGAGAAAAGCCTCTTAAGTTTTAATTAAGTTCTTCAAGTTTCGCTTGAGAAGACATTGACGTACCAGAAGACAAAAAAAATAAGTTAACTCACGGTCATGTACAAAAGTGGATGACAAGTAAAACTAAAATGCAAGGCCTATTATGCAGATTTTTTTGTGAATGGCAGTTTCAGATTTACATAAAATTAAAATAACCTTTAAAATTAGGACAGTCAGGTCACTCTAATGTGATCTGCATTACTGAGCTAATGATATTCTTATCCCTCTCTGTCCTCTAGGCACTGCCATTGAAAACCTAAACCTGTGCAAGAAAACTTAATACAGAAGAGCAGCTCTGGGAAAACCACTACAAACTTCTCTATTGGTGCTACATCTGAAGACAAAATATAGTTCTTAAGTAGATATTTAAAGCCAGAAATATCTAGAGCCAGGAATAAAGAAAACAGCCATTATTTTGTATTACTCTTCCTTCTTCATTTTGGACCTGTGCTTGCTTGCTTTTTTTTTTTTTTTTTTTGGTAATACGCTGAGGTGCATATTCTTAATATACTGCAAGAGTGCAAAGTCATCAGTTGGACAGCAGTAATGATATTAGCAAATAATACTTAATTGATTTTCTGAAAAGTATAGTCAAGATCCAGCTGCATAAAGGGTACTTCTATCCTATACTGCTGGTAAAAACAAACCCAAAACTGGATTAAGTGGCCAGCTGGGGATACTGACCACATAATTGAAGACCTGAGTGGTAAACAAGTATTTTAATTATCTCAAAGAAAAGAGTGTCTGGGGGGAGACAGGGTGAATGACCAGAGCACATGGTACTCTGGCAGTCTTCTAAGGATCCAATAATTGCTCGAAACTATAAATTCAAGCAAGCCTAAAGAATAGAAAACTACTCATGTTTTCCATTTCAGACTTCCACATGAATGACAGAAGCCAGGCTACTCATTTTTTAAACACCCAGGCATGCAGACTTCCATACTTTCAGGACAGGAATTTTAATTCTGTAGTATGACTGTCTCTTTTTCCTTTGTGACTCCTATATGTGGCAAGCTCTTTTCACAACCTTTTAATGATAAAAACTGTGACACATTTTTTGGTAAGGCTTGTATATGATTGCTAGATGTGATTTGTCTAAATTTATCATTAGGCGAAATCTAAGTAGTTCTCTAGGAGCATCTCTTGCTATTAGAGAACACTTCCAACTTTATGTACATACACATGCTTCCAACCTATAAGGATCTATAGGTGTATATTTCTGAAGTAATTTGAGTCAAACACTTTAAACATACCCCACTGTTAGTAGTGGAGTGATACAGGACTCCAAACAAGGAATCTAGGATAAATGCTTCTCAGTACTTTGAACAATGATTTGGAAGTAAGTACAAAACCACTGCTGATAAAATGTGTGGCTGACACAAGGCTTGGTTGAGTGGTTAATAATTAGCATCAGGCTTTGCATTAGTCTGGAATGATCTGGATTACAATAGCCATATTTATTTGACTTCTGTTGGTTTTGGCTCTGCTCTGGGGCAGCCAGACGTGTGCCACCTCCATCCGATTCAAAAGACCTGCAGATGCCGTCAGCCTTACAAGTGTGTTTGAGCTCTCAGCAGCACTCATCGCTTATTGAGCACGTCATCCTGCTGCTCACAACTTCACAACTTCCCTTGCACTGCTCTCTGGGCTTGTGGTATTAGTAGAAAGTGTTTGTCTCCCTTAAAATTCCATTCACCCTTGCTACTCTGGGCTCATTCCAGCAAAATTAGTTTTAAAAGAAGGAAATGCAATGCTTTTTATCTAATGAATAGGAATTGGAATCCTACCTATAGCACAGGGGACTGAGCTACAGTTTCCAAGGACAAAAGTCTATTATGGGGATTGTATTGGAAAAACTAACTTAGGCATGGACAAATGCAATTGAAAGCTATCTTATAGTCTTCTAAATTCAGAAATAATGGGCAGGGGCAGTTAGGTGGTGTTAATCCTTCTAGGTAGCACTGAAGATTCTGATGCTCAAGTGCTTTATCCTGATCTCACGTCCACATTAAAAAAGAAAAACTGAAAAATTATGAAAATGAGTGTCACCATTTAATGCAGGGCAACAATAAACCATGGCAGATGCTTTCTTAACCTCCTCCCCATTAAGGAAAGACAATAGGAGGGCAAAGAGAGAGAGGACTTGTGAGTCGGAGAAAGTTAAAAATGTTTTACTAATGCTACTAAGAAAATAGAGAAAATAATACGAAATACACAATACCGATCTTGAATTTCCTGGCACAGGTCAGCATCAGCTGCTCTGGCAGCTGTAGGGCAGGCACCTGGAAGTCTTAGGTTGCACTCTGCAGCAAACTGGAACTGGATTCAGGGATGCAGGGTCTGTCACTAGGCCTCAGGTCGCAGGGACGACTGGCAGGGTCCTCTCTAGATGCCAGCCATAGTCGAACAGAGAGCAATACCCTCATGATCTCACACTTTTATATGGGGTTATGACATGGATGGAACGGAATACTTGGTCAGTTTTAGTCACCTGTTCAGTTCGCTCCTCCTTGCAAATATGGGATGTGCATTCTTAACAGCAACCTTACATTCTGTTGCTATGTCTACCAAAACATGTATCCAACTTCAGAAAAGTGCAGTTACTAAGAAGAACTTAGCTGAAAGGAAAATTCTCTAAAAGATAAGCTGGTCTTCTTTTTAACAAAACCAGGACAATGAGAAGAGCTGTCACAAATACTAGACAAATCTTTTTATAGTGAGAAAGAATGCCTCTTTCTCTTTCCAGAAAAAGCATGAGGCAAAACCTGACTATAGAATTATGTGTGAAGGGCAAGAAAATACAGAATTCTGAAAGGTTCTTCTTTCTCTTGGAGAAGGGTGTATCAAACACGAGTACCACGCAGACAAAAGTATGATTACCTCATACAGGTGGACCAGATGAGATTATTTTAACCTAATGAGTTCAGATTGGGTTGTTGGAACTGTAAGGATATACTCATGTATAGATACACTTGTGAGCAGTGAAGGTGATCAACTATGAGATAAATGAAAAATGTTTCTTTGGGCAGAATATCTGGGAGTAGGTGAAATGTAACATGTTTGTTACAAAAGAGTTCAAAGTAAAGTATCTAATTTTCCCTTCAACATTTAATGTCCATGAATCTATGTATTCTTGTGTTGAAAGAGCATATTGATGCATCATTTACAACTGGCAGCATCTTTATGTTTTAAAGACACATCTATCCTGAATATGTTGTGTGCATGTCCCTGTGTGTTTTAATGATACATTAGGAGTATTGCAGCAGTATCATGTCTCCTAAAAGTAATATTACAACATAGACTTGCGTAAGTACTTTAACTGTGGAGCATAATGCATTCCCTTCTGTTACCAGTACAGATTTGCAGAATTTATATATATATGAGTCTACAGAGAATAAAAGATTACTTCAGAATCCACAGAAGTTATGCTTAATGACAGTTTTCATTGCTGTAGCCTTCACCTCAAATATTAGGTTTCAGTGTTCAGTGCATTTCTTTCAAACCTACCACAGGAGAATTTTATCTGAAGTTATTCAATACCCAATAATCAAATTGGCAGGATTTTACTTCCCATTTTTCCATCATGAATGTAACTAGCTTATTGTTAGCCTGTTATTACTGATGCTTGCTAATTCCTGTTCGTTAATTGGCTTTTAAGTGGATTACCAGTAAACTTCCTACTGTTTCTGAAGAAAGATCTACATAGAAAACTTTACCAAAGGTCTGTGTAGAAATAGAACATGTTAATGAATGTATGTACTCAACTAAATGACAAGTTAGATTTTTAGTTAAAAAAAAAAAAAAAACAGTTTGCTTTCATCAGCCTAAAGGGAAATGTCAAAAAGTCTGATACACAGAAAAAAATTCTGCCATTCACCCACTGAAAATTAACTCTTTTGATGTTGCTGCAGTTAAGGCACAGTTAAACTCAGGCATTTAAAACAAAACAAGCTACATTTTAAAATATTTTCTATTATGTAAAAGTTCTTCTTACTAGAAGAGTGTGCACTGATATTGACACACACATTATAAATATTAATAAACCTCTAAGAGAATAAATGTCTAAGAGGGCAGTAAATACACAGTTTCTAAGAAACTCAGTTGTGATTTTCCTCCACAAGCTTCTGTTCTAGATCTGTGTTCTGCGTTCCTTTCACCTCGCTATCACATTTTGCAATAGACTGTTCTGCAGTAGTATTTGAATGGAGTTTTTTGCCTAAGAGCCATAAGTTCATATGCTATATACTCATTTTAGTAGATTCTGTGACCAGAAAAGACAAACAACTACCAAAGGTCAGTCACCTTGAACATTTCACAGTGCCTCTCTGTGCTACAGTTTCCTTATTTCCTGAATACTTCTCATGATACCCTTCTTCATACAATATTCTATGAAAACCTTAAATGAAAGGTGAAATATAAAATTATTTAAATGAGCAGAAAGGCTGAAAAGCTGCAGGGTAATTCTACCTTTCAAAGGGAATTTGGCAAGCTGGAAAATCCTCCTGACGCTCAATAAAGGAAAACTCACCCATGCAGTCTGCTTGCCAATGAGGTAGAAAGCCATTGGGTTGTCTGGAGAGACTGGAATGTGCATCCTTAGTGATACTGAGGTTTCATCCAGGCCAGGCCCTGAGCAACCTCATTCAACTCTGGAGCGGAATCTGACTTTAGGGTTGACTCTGCCTTGAGTTGGGTGCCAGACCTGGCATCTGCAGAAGCCCCTTCTGAAAAAAAAACAATTGTTCTATGCCTCTATCTCAGCCGAGTTTTTTTCAGTGCAGTACCTGAAAGAGTTACAGCAGTGCTCAGAATTTGAAAGTACACAAAGGAGTCATACATTCTCCCTCTTATACCCCCTTAAAAAATATATATAATATGTAATTTACAGTGTAAAAAGTGTACTGTCTGCTTATTTTATTGGTTTCTGATTTCTTAAAAATACAACAGAAAAGAATGTCTTTCTCCTATGATTAGATCTAAAATGCCAAGAGGCTACACAGCAGGTTGCTCTTTCTCAACTATAAATTTTATCACTACTACTTCCTGAGTTCTTTACTAAAAATGGACAGCTTGTGAAATACTTCAACCTGTCTGGCTTCTGACAGGTCTTCTTACAAAAACCTGAGTTACCCAAGAACACTCTGTAGCTGTCATGGCTAACTGTCACTCCACAAACCTGACTTCTAAGGAAAAATCCTTTGGGAATCACAGAATAAAAGCAACATTAGCCAAAAAAGCCCGCCTTTCTGTGGAAGAGCGCACAAGCCTAATTTATTTTTCTGTCATAACTTTGAATTTGGAAAGAATGCTGCTTCCAATTTGATATGAATGACCAGACTGCTGCAACCATTAGAATACATCTATACATTTTTTTCAGGACGACATAGGTGAAGAACAGACACTGTTTAGAATAATAAAACACAGCAGAATGTTACTGCTAAGTTACTTACTAGCTATCAATAAATAATCAGTCACTTAGGGAAGTGATTGTGCCACTGTACTCAGTACTGGTGAGGCCTCACCTTGAATACTGTGTTCAGTTTTGGGCCCCTCATCATAAGAAGGACATTGAGGTACTAGAGAGAGTGCAGAGGAGGGCGACAAAGCTGGTGAGGGGCCTGGAGCACAAGCCTGATGAGGAGCAGTTGTGGGAGCTGGGCCTGTTTAGCCTGGAGAAAAGGAGCCTGAGGGGGGACCTACAACTACCTGAAAGGAGGTTGTAGCACGGAGGGTGTTGGTCTCTTCTCCCAAGTAGCAAGTGATAGGACAAGAGGATACGGCCTCAAGTTGTGCCAGAGGAGGTTTAGATTGGATATTAGGAAAAAGTCTTCATGGAAAGGGTTGTCAGGCACTGGAACAGGCTGCCCAGGGAAGTGGAGGAGTCACCATCACAGGAAGTGTTTAAAAGGCGTTTAGATGAGGTTCTTAGGGACATGGTTTAGTGCTAGAGTCAGGTTCTGGTTGGACTCGATGATCCTGAGGGTCTCTTCCAACTGAAATAATTCTACAAATCTATGTTTCTGCGATAATGATATAAATCGACCAAATGGGTGTTTAAATCTACTGCTAATAGTAATTATATCGATGATGATGGTGAATAATGTGAATACTATTATATTCTACTGTTGCACTAGATATGCTGTATGGCTTGGACACCTACACTGTGGAAAATTCAAGTTACACATGGAAATATTGAATTTGTGTCGAGAAAACTTTTTACATAGTAATGCATTTATTGACTTAATAAAAAATGCAAAATTACTGTGCTTTATAATACTTAGAAGATCATTAGACTTGATATCTCTTCTGACATATTGACCTTTCTACAACTATGGCAATATATAAACATAACATTTGTTTTTTAAATTTTTTTGGCAAATATAAGGTTAAACAACTCATTTTTCGATAAGCAGTTAGATTAGGATTGTTTGATATGATTTTAACACTATGAAGATTTCGATTTATGTTCCAATATTTCTAAATTGCTGGAACCTTAGGAATTAAATGTACATTTCTTCGCCCTTTTTTTTTATGTATTTATGTAGTTTTCTCCATCTGTTTCTTAAGTGCTCCAACTTCCATTAGGCTAAGGATTTTAAAGTACAGACTGCTTTTCTAGAGTTTCTGATGATGATTTTCTCCAGAGTCACATTAACAAATTACATATACGTAACGCGTTTTCAAAATACATAAATCCGGCATTCCTTGAGACAGTTTTCTTGCCAGTACATTAATTAGGAAAATGCTCCTTAGAACTATCTATTTGAATTACCAGTGTTTAATCAGCTATTATTGCTGAATTAAGGATTGTTTTCTCACATCAATATATATCAGGTCCAGACGCGCACCTATCTTGGCCAAGTTTGTTCAGATGGAAAGTGCAGCAAGAAGGTGTCCTTGGATTCTGGCAAGGCTTGAAGCCAGCCGAGCCAATGGTTAAAGGCCAGAGAAACCCAAAGGTTTTCCTTACTCATTTTAGTTGCCAACAGCAGACTGAGATTGTCCAGGTAGACCTATTTGCTTTATGGAGAAAGGTTTTCCTTTTTTAAGAGTTACTGCAAAAATTCTGCACCATCAAGCTTTCTCCAAAGATACGTTTGCTACTGAGCTACTGTGCTGAAAATACCTTTTTTTCTGAGGTGGATTAAAAAGTGCTGGGGCATCCACTATTGCATCCACTGACTTCTACGCTAAAAGAGTGCTCCCTGTTTTCAAGAGTTGCCTCCAGTTCTACTGAAATAAATACCTTACCACAAATATTTTGATGCATACCTTTCGTTTATTTGGAATTTAAACTGGATAGATCTATAGGCAAGATAATCTGTATTTCTTAGGTCCTGAATTAACAAAAATTGCACCACAAGTATTTCTGAAAACAACTTTTAAAGGCACAGTAAAAAATCAGAGATACTAAAAAGTTCAGAAACCTTCTGGTTCTCATGTTCAAAACACAATTTATGAAGAAAACTGGCTGGAATAAAGAGCCAGTTCTACAGAAAAAAGAAGACAAAAGGTTTCATTTTGTAAACTGTGCTAAAGAACATATATTAAGATCATATTATTCTCTTGAGACTAAGACTTACTGCCTGTAACAATAAGCAACCATTGAAGGGATTCCTGGCTTCTGTCCAATACCACAGTGAAGCAGACTATGGACCTAAACTCTCGGTTCATAGCTGTCCATTTAACGTTTTCTGCTTTCATCAAATTTGTGATTTAGAGATGATTAAAAAATAAAGTTACAAAAACAATGGAAACTAGGCAGGCATTGTAACATTTCTTGCCAAGATGAAAACAAACACTGCAAATTAACACTCAAAAAGAATCAGAAGTTTGAGTCTGTGCTTTGGACTTTTAAGAATTTAAGGACTAAAAATGCTTAAGTTAAAAAAAAAAAATTCTGCATACTTACCCAAGGTGATTGATATGTAGGTAATGAATGCATCATGGAATGACTTTTTGTCCTAGCACCATCAGGAAAAAGAAAGAGCCTTTCATTTCCTGGTAGGAAAATAAAATTATTTCCGTCCAATAGTGACTTTTCACTAGCTTGACTTCCCCTGAACCCCCAGGTATGATTATTTAAGGAAGGTAATAAACAAGAACAGCATCTAATACAATGAGGTCTATACACATGATCTTTCATACCAACAAAATGATGATCATTATGAAGAACTTGCTTGAGGTTCTCTGTATATTCCCATGGTAGGAATATAGCAACTGCAACAATTGAAGATTGGCTCCAAGTTGCGGTTTCTTCATGGAGTGAAAGGGGTGAGCATCTCTGAAGTACTTGGAGAACTGAAAGACCTGGATAGTCAATAGCTCCCTTCTTCAGGTACACATGATGAATGGAAAACAATAAAACAATAGATGCATCTGATGCTAGAATTCAGAATCCACCACTTCACGGATTCCCAGTCATTATTTGATCTACATAATTATACTGAACATTTCAATTAAACTGAGACTAATTAAATAAGAGAATGATCTGAACCTCATTTCAAAAGAAGAATTGGCTACAGTTAGAAAATATTTTTGCACTTCTATCTTAAAGTGTATGAGAAGAGAAATATGGTTACATCTAAAAATTACATAATTTTTCCTAAAAATAGGAATTTAATATATGTATCCATTATTTTAAAATATTTTATTTTTAGACAACAGAGCAAAGAGTAAAGAAATACCTAGTTAAAAAGTGGTAAGTGTTCCCCCTGGGTTTTTTTAAGGAATCGGTTCCCCAGTCTAGTTTGCTGCTAAGCTGTGGAAACAGTAGTACCAGTGCAGCAGGAGGAGCGGCAGGGAGCAGCAGTTAGAGAAAAGGACATTTAAGCCAGTATTGCCTTCAAGAAAATGCACGTGGCACCTTCTCCAGGGGGAGAATTTGGGCCTTGGGAAGAGTCTGTGCTCCTCATCTACATGAGGCAGCTGCTAAACTCCTCCAGTGCGTGGGCTGTGCTGTGACCCCAAGGCCCATGAAAGCCTCTGGCTGTGACTGCTGTCACCCCTCATCTGATCCTTGGACACAGAGCCTTAGAAGATGTGTAAAGTACTTACCCACTTCTGAAGATGCTTTAAAGCTATCCCTTGGAGCAGATGGAGTTTATTTTGTAATCTCTTTACAGCAGCTGAGCGACAGAAAATATACTGCAGTGCAGTCCAGAGTCAGTGTCTCCCTTTAAATTATTTGAAATATTAAGAAAATTACTTTGTGTCTAATACAGGCACCCTTTCCTGTCAAAGGGGAAAGGTTAAGTTCTTGTCAATTACATCTGATTAAATATTTGCTAATAAAATTTGTATTTCATTAATGGACGGAATTGTTAGTATTCATGTCTCAGTGATAGCCTCGAGAACTAGAAAACCTTTGATTATCCTTTTACAGATTTATAAATATTTTAGTGATCTAATCAAAGTAAAAGAACAATGGAATATGATTTAGGTAAGTATTATAAAAAGAGCTAGTGAACAGCTAGTCTGTCTTTGCACAATCTATTTTTGAGTAATTCTGAATAAGAATGAATTCCTTAATTTCAGTCTGTTTGGGAATAATTTATGAACAGAATAAGGGCAGATATTCTTGAATATGTTAATTTTTATAAGTTGTTTCCCCAGTTCTAATAAATGTTAAAAATAAAAATCTTTAGAAAATATATCCCCATTTGAGCCCTAATTTTTCTCTGAGAAGAATATGACACAACCTGGAAGCCAGTTTTTTCTTGTTTTTACAGAAACTGGGGGCAACTAAAAGCAAAGAGTGAGGGAGGCTATATAGTTTTCCATATGAAGAATATGACATTATAATATTCTACGTATTAATTATATGTATTATATATACTAGCTCTATACTACTATAATAAGATTTTTTTAAGTGTACTTGAAAAGATGAACAAAAGACTTAATGGTGTACTTACCATTTATTTTAACATAATATAGGTTTTAGTGATTATTACTTGCATTTTAGTTTTTTATGGTAATTACCTATTTATCTTGTTATCGTCAGCTAATCAGGAATAATTATTACATCTCTAATTGACCAACAATAACTCCTGTATCTTATTTTGTTAACTAATTGCTTGTTTAAGAGAATATTTAATTTGCTGTGGTAACATTTTTTCTTGTCGAGCACGTTGACATAACTTTATTATTATTCTGCCTATATAAGGCAGTGCATGCAAAGCTCCTAAGAAGATTAGATACAACACCTTATATCTACCACAAAAGGGCTCAGCTGAAGCTTACATTATTGTTAAACGTCTTGTAAAAGGAATCTGTGACAAAGTTTCGATTACGATAGGCAAAGAATTCCATCACAGAAAAATAAGGTGGTTTTCCCCATAGATAATATGTTAGGGATCTCATTTTGGGTTAACTTCCAGCTTTCACAGTCATTAATGAAATTCCAAGTAAAACGTATCATTAAAGTCATGGACTCTTTATTCATAACACCAAGGTGACAGTTGCCATGAGTCAGCAGTGTCCTCAGGTCCTGAGGGACATCAAGGGATTCCCGTCATCTGGGAAGCTGGACTGACGCAGAGGAGGGAACCAGGAGAACCCTGTAGCCACTCTTCCACAACACAAGCTCTGTGACAGTGCTGGTGTTGCCGTTATGTAGAGGAGAAGTAAGAACAGTGAAGTTGCTCAGAGAGGGGAGCCTTCATTGCCTACCTCAAAGCAGCATGTGGCAAGTTGGGTAGCAGCCTCAGTTGTAGCACCAGCAAATGACACAATTTCACATCCACTTCCTACAGTTACCACTTCTGATCTCAGACACAACATTGATTTGGTGTTGCTCAGTCCCCAGATGTAGCAAATCTGTGCATAGGGATGAACAAATTACCTCTGACCATATCTTACCATAATTTAATTTCATGATCTACACCTGTAACTCCTAAGTTAAAGTATAAGAAACAAGAAACTAGAATTCACATATTGCTGACTCAGTAAACTGAAGACTGCATAGTTTAAGTGCTTGCTCTATGCTTAAAGGTCCACATTTGTTTCTGTTATTTCAAAGTTCCTAAAGAAGAGCACTCTTGTGTCATTCCACAATGCAGCACTATTTATGCAAGCTCATGAAGCAATACAACATACCAAAACTCAGTCTGTTGACGAAAAATGAAGAGGTCAACAGACATTTGGGACTCCACAAAGCATAATCTGAGAGCTACAGAACTACAAAATAAAGTAGTAGTTCTTTTTCCCCTGCCCTGGTTTTGCTAAAAACAAGACCAGTTTCTCTTTTAGCGGATTTCCCTTTCAGCTAAGTTCTTCTTAGTAACTGCACTTTTCTGAAGTTGGATACATGTTTTGGTAGACATAGCAACGGAATGCAAAGTTGTTGATAAGAATGCACGTCCCATAAGCAAGGAGCAGCGAACTGAACACATGACTAAAATTGACCAACTAAGTATTCCATCTCATCCATGTCATAACCCCATATAAAAATGGGAGATCACAAGGGTCTCATTCCCTTCGACTATGGCCGGCATCCAGGGAGGACCATGTCTGCTGTCCCTGCAACCTGAGGCCTAGTGACAGACCCTGTATCCATTAATCAAGTTGCAGTTTGCTACAGAGTCCAACCCATGACTTCGGGGTGGCTGCCCTGCAGCTGCTGGAGCAGTGCTGAGCTGTGCCGGGAATTTCAAGATTGGTTTTGTATATTTTGTATTATTTTCTCTATTTTATTAGTAGCATTACTAAAATATTTTTAACTTTTTCCAACTTGCAAGTCCTCTCTGTCTCTTTGCCTCTCTTTGCCCTCCTATTGCCTTTTCTCAATGGGAGGAGGGGGGGAGCTGAGAGAGGGGGAGAAGGGGAGGCGGTTAACAAAGCATCTGCCACAGTTTATTGTTTAGTGACACCCCCTAATCAATTATTATTAAATGTAAAATAATAGGAGTGGAATGTTTACCTTAGTCTTAGAACTTTTGACCAAAAAAAATCTCCTTTAATACATCCAAAGGCTCTTTTTTTCAATGAATACAATCTTTCTGTGAAAAAGAAAGAGACAAGGACATTTATTTCTTACAGGGATTTCTACCAATAAGTGCATTACAATAGAATATATAGCCTAAGAAACATGCTTGGCACGAGGTTGAAAATATTTAAATCATACGATATATATCATAATTTTTATTTTTTTTTTTTTCCCAGAAAAAACACAACCTGTTCTGCATGACCTTATATAATCAGACTGTTCTTCACTCATAAGACCCTGCTGGTATTGTCTCTGAGAAGCCACCTTACATAAGCAGTGACCTTCATTTCTCTTCTATCAGCCTGGGAAACATAGGGGTCCCTTTGAATATACAAATACTTTTTCTGCTACTCTGAAACTACTCTCCCTGTTTCCTCAAGCCAGATTGGAAGGTAATACTCCGTAGCTCTCAGTAATTGTACATCTGATGAAATTATTTGGCCCTCATGTTTTCAATGTAACATTTTAATCTATACCTTATTTAAAAGAGAGACACATTCTGGAGTCAAAAATAAAGCAGTACCATTTTACCTCATGTGTGATGCTTGCACAGTTCTGCCTCTGTGCAGAGGTTGTACGTTTTCTATTTGTACGCCAGTTTTGCTGTGTAAGGGCAGCTGTTTATTTTAAGTATACGTGATCCTTGGAATCCATCCAAGCTGTAGCATTTGTAGCTGATCCTGTGCTTACAGGAAGTGGGACTCTTGTGTTGTATTTTACGTATGTCCTTGGTCTCTCACATTTGCTACTGGATTTCAAAAACTTGGCCTATTCTTATCTGTGAAGGCAGAAAAACATGAAGACTGTTTCTGAAGGAAGACTTAAAAGGAAAACGAATCTAGGATCCTTCTAGTAGCTAGCATGGAATTAAATTGGAATATTTAATAAAGCTTGGATTGATAAATATCATATTGACTTGGAAACAGCTGATTTGAATATGCAGAAGCTTTAAAAAATATGTGGGAAATTATATGTGATTGGGAGAGTGCTTCAAAGTGCTTTTTGGCTATTATTCCATACTAAGTATGAATCAAAGTACAAACGATTAGAAAGGAGAACTAAGTGTGAGCTGAAGGGTTGGCAAATCCAGATAAATAAAGCAGAAGTTCACAGTGCAGTGGTTTATTAGAATGAAGTAGACTAAATTTTCCCTGTTTGGACTTTTCAAGGAACTTATTCAAGGAACACCAAAACCATTGACGACCTGCAGCTCAAACCAGGCTTGCCAGAACACATAATGTGGCCGGTTTACGAGTTTTTCATTGGAAGTGGAAAATGTTTCTAACATTCCCAAGCTGATTTTAAGATGTTGCAGAATCCGCTAGTGAATTCAACACCAAATTAAAGTTGATTGTGCTGAATCTAAGTGGCAGGCTTTGTTCAAATTACTTGTTTCTTTGAAGAAATAGTCCGATTGGGTTAACTGGATTTATTAATTAATAGTGATGCAAGCATCTGCAGTTTTTACACACTGAAATTTCTTAGGTTGTGTAAATATATAAGATATGAGCTAAATCTACAAAATTGTCCCTCCTCCTACCAGTAAACTTTATTAATATCTTATTCATTGTAAGGTTTCATGCTAATAAATTAATATATAAACAGGCAATGTAGCTGAATAAAAGCAATATTAAAAGACCCAATATGAATAAACAGCATTTTCCCCACTTGTTTAATGAAAGAGTTGCTGACTTGAACACAAAGCTGGAAAAAGGTTAGTGTGTAAATAAGTAATTTCTAAATAGTATTCAGAAAGGTTTAGACTCAAAATATCCAGAAGAGCTTGTTTTCATGGTACAGGATATCAGTACACTTGAAGCTACACAACAGAGATGCAGAATTGAAAAGCTAAAGGGAAAAATTGCTGTGATAAGTGAAAAGCAGCTATTTCTAATTTTATATTTAAATTCTAACCATTTGGGGCCTAAGTCCTTAGGCAATTTTCTACATAGGAATTCATTTAATGCTGTTATTATTTTTCCCTCAAATTGATGAAATAAGACCATGGAAGACATTATACTTTAAAATATTCCTTTCATATGTGGCAAAGATCAGAAGAAAGCTGAACTCCTCCAGATCTGATTATTCACTGGAGCAGAACAGAATTTCTGTCCAGATCACTGCTGTATGAACCTTAACCATCCATTCACTACATACAACACTAATTATAACAATCTGTCTTGAAACAGACAGGTAAAATGGTTTAGTAAAACCATCGCATTACCTAAGGGTGCACTAAGTATAAAGTGTGGTCCCCCTTTAGAAATGACCCCATGCAATCAAAACATGTTATCAAAGCAGAAAAACAATATCCTGTTAACTGAATGAGATATAAAAAAGATACATTCAACAAAATCTTAATTATGGCAAAACAAGGTACTGACATGGACTTAAAGGAGATTTTCAAAAGCAATCACTGCCAAAACAAGCTAAGCCTAACCTTCTGGGCTAGTTTTTACCACACCTACTTCAGAGACTTCCCAAACCCAGCATGATGAAAACTGATGCAATACTAGACATTTCTGAGTCAGCACCATTTCAACTAGTCCTTAAAATAAATCTTGGCCCTTCACAATTAAATGTACTGCTTTCTCTGGCTGGAGATGAAGAGTACTCTGACTGCAAGCCTGAGGGCAGTGACAAATGCATGTATAATATCTCCAAGGCTTGCACTCATTCCGTGTTTTAAAATATTTTCCACAAAACGTGACAGGTGGTATTAGTAATTTGTTGAGAAATAAAAGATAAAAGATGCTTAAAAACTGAGACAAACTAAAAAAATATTTTTGTAATTTAGTCTCTGGTTTGTTCATCAATTTGTCCTAGATTAAACTATAGTAAAAGAACAGAACAGTTTGAAAATGTCAGAAAGAAAGGAATAAAATAGGAAATAAATGAATATGATGGAGTGGTATAGTTCATTTATAAACTGGATCACAGCAAAGGTAGTAAATGTAACTATTATATTGACTTACCAGGATGCAAGATTTGAGGCCTGAAGGGGTGCTAAGCTATTTACTCATGACTTATGGATTTATATGAATCCCTCTGTTATTCAGTTCAGTGTTTATCATCTCACTGAAATTTGGAGGGTAGCCAATAACTTCAGTAGAAGCTATGCAGGTGTACCTAAGGATGATTGTGCAAACAAAAAGGTTATTTTCTTTCAGGAAAAGAAACGTAATATTTCATCAGTACAGTATAGAGATACGTACATTTCATAACGATATTGGCATGAACTAAAAAGCAAGCTAATTCAGTGTGGTCTGGAAACCAGTGTGGTTTTGACTGGTCAAGTATAGTTATCCCTAAAGAGCACAGCAGTGGAGGCACCTTATTGTTCATATGCTTTATTCCCACCTCTTTTGCCCTGTTTCTCACAACTGAATTTTCCCAAATACTTGCCTCAAACCTGTCCCAACCTCTCTTTATCCTGGTCACCTTTCTTTGTGTCTTACTGAATTTTGCTCTGCTATCACTACAGTATCACATTTTACTGTACTGTTTTGAGAGGGTGGATTTACACCCACTGTTCAAACTGTGGGCACATGGCAGTGGCATGGATCATGTGCTCTGCTTTATTCTCTTTTTTCTGAAAATATTTGGTGGTTTTGGCCACATAAGAAATTTAATACTGAATTTCATAAAACTCCTTCTTACAATACTCAGTAGCAAGATTCGCAGTATAAGAGTTCTTTCATTACCTACCATTATGTGTGTTAAATTGCAATTATTTTCTTCTTATGTTTACCATGGTATGTGTATCAACATGGATTTTGATCTGCTGTTTTACCACCCAGTGCCTGAGAGCACTTTCTGCATGTTTTTTGTCATTACCCTTGCCTTCATTACCCTGAATAACTTAGCAAACTGTGTCACTTCACTGTTCATTCTCTTTTTCAGATCACTGATGAATACATCCCTGTGGGACTCCATGGTGATTTTCTTCCAGCAAGAAAACTGACCATTAACTCCTACTCTCCACAGGATAAGCTGTTTCTGTGCATGGTAAATGTGCAGAGTAGGAAGCTTCTTTGTGTACTTGCACCTTTTAAAAACTTTTTCCATTTAACGTAATTATGTCTAATATATAAATGATATTTGAATGATATAAATATATTCTTAGAAAGGCACTCAGTAATTACTCTTTTGAAAATGAACATTTTTTTGTTGTTGGAAATAATTTAGGTTTGCCCTCTGTCGCACCTTGACATTTTTGCTCAGCTGCTATTTTTTACAGATGTGAATCACCAGCTTTTCAATACCAAACTGTCACAGACTTGTATATTTTGAAAAGAAGCCAAGTTTCAGTATCATTATACTTACACATTCACCCTGAGGCACAATTGTTCTAATACACAATTTTCATTCTGCAATTTAAAGGAGAGTTAGTGTGTCTTTTTGCCTTCCAGTAACTGTCATAGGATTTTCAGTATGCAATGGATAACATGAGCCCTTTCCTGTTCCCATGGAAATCGATAGTAACACTTCATACCCATTAAACTCTATCAGAGAAAAAACGGGACTGAGGTAATTAGGACCCGCTTTTCTTTGGTCAGTCGTTCATTTGAAGTCAGGAGAACTGCTAGTCAGGAGAACACGAGGTGGTCTGCAATGAGCTAAAATTGTCAGACACCAGAAATAAAGGTGGAATGCTCACTGGCCTGCTTCGCAAGACCCATGCTGCTCCCATCCCACAGCCACAGAGCCCCATCATGCAGTGAGAGCAGCAGCGCCAAGCTGAAGGAAAACTGACTCACCTGGGCCCAGGTGTGTCCCCAAGAGCTGTGATGCGTGAAAGCAGCTGGGGAGGAATGGGAGACAGACAAGCAAATGCTGTGTTTGTAGCTATGTTGAATGAGAACTTCACCCAGTTCAGGAACAGGAGACCCAGGCAAAGGTAAGCCACCATGTGGTCATTCTCATCTCATATTTAACCTGTGGATTGCTCAGCATCACAACATCTAATTCCACGTGCGATGCTTTGATGTGTACTAAAGGACCAATCCAGGATACAGAGTAAAATTATTGGAAATTTGACATCTGTGTTCCTTCAGATTTCTGCATCAGGTTTGTGTACACACAGAGGCCCTTCTCTCAGGAGAGATTTTAGGCAGTTTTAACCCAGTTTGCTGTCACAACGAAGCCAAGGATCTGCCATTTCAAATGGGCTGTCATTGTCTCTTGGTTGGTAAAACAAAATACGTTGAGTTGAAATAAAAATAGGGAAAGAGATTTTTTATTTTCCATAAAAATCCCCCAGTTTTGAAAGACTTACAAAAGCTAAACATCACATAAGGGATTAATCATAGGGTGCTGTAACTACAAGGTTTTATTTAACAAAAGGAAGAAGAAATTGCCCGACTTACCAGTAACTGAAAGATACAAAAAATCTCAGAACCAACTCAGTAGCAATACTGTGTGCTAGGAGGACAGACAGTAACAAAAAAATACAATGAGACTCAGTAAAACAAAATTACTGAATTCTCAAAGGAATATAATTCGAATATCAATCACATAGAGTGTGTTCAGGAACCTGAGAGACAACCCTTGTGCTGTCTTAGGATCACTGCAAGTTTTCTGGGCAGTGTAAGTTCTTTAACTCCAAATATTGTTGTTACCAGGAGTAAGAAGGTGGTTTAAAGCTTTGTAGAACACACAACTACACTGCCTGCTGGCTGGGAGTGAAAGGTGCACCTCTAGTAGGGAACGGTAACCGTACCCCAGGCAACTACATGTGTTTATAATCCGGTTAAGTTCTTGCAGCCTTCAGTACATCTTTCAGTTGTGTTTAAATGAACTCATGCAGTATCATTCTCTAAAAATACAAATACCCAGTTGTTTCTTTAACAGCATATTCCTTCATTTTTAATCTTTTTCTAGAATCCAGCAAAAATGTAATCTAAGACATACTATGTAATAATCAAATACAATATTATGCACATGCTTTGTTGAAGTTAAAAAAAAAAAAAATAGTTGTTGTTTAATTTATACCTGGTGCATTTTGTCTTTGACTTAATGAGTACCTAAAAATAACAGAAGCAAGCAGGAAGGCACTTACTTGACACTCTACCTGACCCCAAACATAAGTTTTAAATACCAGTTTCAACTCTTGCAGATCTTGTTTGTTCTTGACTCTAACCACGTATTCAGTTCTAATATTGCTTATGCTTAGAGTATTCTAAACAAAAAGTAGTGTGAAATGCAGTTTATTCCAAATCTCTGACGAAGAAACAAACAACTCATTCTGAAGATTCCTAAAGACTGGTATGTAATCTTGATAAAGTGCACTGTGATTTGAAGAATTTCAGATTTTTGGTTCTCCTTGTGTTCCGGATGTGCTTAGGATCTATGGAACTCTCAATTTTAGAAACCAGTATGTAGATGACGTTCTGAGAAACTCTACCATGAATGTTGACGAGAAACTGACAAAAATCTGCAAGTATAAAACAGTGACCCAGATATCCTGAAAGCACCATTGAATGGATAAAAAACACTGCAAATTATGCAAAACCTACAAATCTAATTAAAAATTCTGTTCAATAAAAAAAGTGGCACAACAGAAATAAGTAATTAGGAATAAGCATTTTAGTTTTATGCTCCATCGATGCTCTATGTACTATCACACACTCAGTAATTAAAATATTCCAAGAGCACATCTCTACCTGATAATCTTGATTTTGCTTTCGCTGGTCTTGCCCTCCAATTTTTCATCCCTCTTAGTTTTCTTCACACCAACAAACTGATCCTACACGTTTTAACTTGTCTATTATTGAGTTTTTTTTAAAAAATCTGTGTTTTACAAGTCTGATATTGTGCTGAACAGGCCTAGAATAGCAGTGCATGTTATTAAAACAAGCGTAAGTGTATAAACAAAATAGTCCGTTCTTTAAAACGTATTACACCTATCAAATACCTAGAGAAAAAGAAAAGAGCCCATTCTTATTACAACTTTTACGTTGTCTAGTTATCATAACTTTTTTACCATTGTAGGAGGTAAGCCCTCTAACCAGCAAGAAGCAAAATAATTTAAATAGCAGTTACTATCACTGATACATTTCACAGATCCTTTCAGTTGTCAAGTACGTTGACCTATTTTGGTGCTCTGAGTTCAGTATTTATTTTTAACAAAATAACTACGAAAATTGACCTCTTTACAAGGCTTGCAATACCATATGGAAAGGTATTTTCAAAAAAACTTTTTTAAAAGGGGAGCTAAAACATCAGAAAGGCTGCCTATTTTTGATGATAACAAAAAGCAAGTAAGTTTTGATAAGGCGACTGAGACTGAATAAATTTATGTAACTGTATATGGATATATTATATGTGCACAATAGGTCTGATAACTAAAGAGTATATACACACAGCAGGTTTTCATTCTTCTGAACTAACCAACATACCTCAAAGCCTGCTACAAGGATCAAACAATAAAATACTCCAATGAACTTTAAAATGTTTATAGGAGAGAGGACATGTTAAAGTGGGTTGAATACAATCTTAACTATTAGGTGCCTATATAATAACATTGGTGGATTTGAATCATGTTATGCAGAAATACAACAGAAGGAATTAGAAGATAGAAATACATTGACCAAATATGTGAGCTATAGGCACCTATTTCAAATATATGGCTGTTATTCTGCTGTAGATAACAAGGTAGAAAAGCAAGAAAAACTCTGATTTGACTGTTGTCAACCTCTTTCCTGTACTACTGTATAGACCTTCCTATACTACTGTAAAACAGGAACAGCAGTGAGTATAAAATAGAAACAAATAATGCAATGTAAAGTTGGGAAATTTTTTTTACATCAATAGAGTTTTGTCAATCGCTTCAGTGAGACTGACTTCACAAAAAATATTGCAATAGCAAGTTGGAAGGCAATTCTAATATCTCCACATGATTCCTCTTGAGTTCCAGAAGTAAAATAAGTTCAGCTCTTTCTGAACTTTATGGAAACTATGGTTTGAACTGCGGTTCAAACCAAACCTCCATACCATCACATAAGAAGATTCCAATTGTCAAGAACTTTGTATTCAGAGATGAGGCAGATATCATCTACTTGACATTTCATCGGCATCTCAGCCCAAGCACAAAGAAGGAAATTTGTTCCCAGAGTGCTTCGCATGAAAGCTTTGTATTTTCTTTATCTTATTTTTATTATTTTTATTTTAAACTAAGGTAAAGCTTGTACACATCTAACTTTGAAAAGACATGCAAAGTTTTAGTTCAGCAAACATAAAAGAAGTGTCTTTCAGTTTTGTTTTCTTTCTAGGTAAGGGTAGGTAAATGTCAAGAAATCTCTTTAATTTTATATTCTAAAAAAGAATGATTTATGGGGAAGAGAAATCAAATTACTTACCTATAATAGGAGATTTTTTTGAAGGTGGTTCCCTGTTTCCCTAAAGGTAACACTGAAAGATCTGTGATGATTCACCAGTTTGTACTACAAAGTTAGGAGGCAAAAACTCCATTAATTATTCATCTCTATTAAGGAAAAGAAAGATGATGAAGAAAATTAAACATAGGAAACACAGAAATGAAAATAAAAACATTCACCTTTTCCTCACCTGTCAAAAATCCCCAGAAGTTTAAAATAAGAAAAATAGCTGAGCTGAGCCTTCTGGAAGAAAAACTGGTCTCTTATATGCGAGGATACTGGTGCCCAGCAGAACCAGCCAGATAAGCACATCTTTTAGCATGTAAATACAGGTATAGATCTGACATAACGGAGCTTGAAGGACAACTGACACTTTCCTGAGGTTCAGTGTACTGAACAGCCCCGTGCTACAGGCTGAGGCTTCACGCTGTCAGTGTAAACAACACCTTCAGTTCACATAATTTATCAGTGTTCTGTTCACCTTAGTTGAGCAAAATATATTTACTAATTATTATCCCTTAGATTTTAGTGACCACCTATGTACACCAGATAGCTATTGTGGGCACATGGGAAGTAGTATAGGAAATAAAAGAGCACATATGAACCTAGAGGTGAGGATCACAAATCCATAGTGTAGAAATCTAAACGCATATTCAGAAGCTGGGAAAATTTAAGAGCAAAGGGAAGAGAGAAAATGCGAGTACATACCAACACTGAAAGAAAAGCCTCAGTATTTGTAATTTATTGAGCACCAAATTAGAATTTGAATATAAAAGAAATTACTTTTAAACATGATCTAAGACAGTTTCAACCAAATTTAAAAGGAAGTTATTTTATGGAAGGTCTGGTGGTGTTCCTACCCTGAAGAATCAGGTGGAGTTCCTTAATTCCTGGTATATGTTGGAAGTGAATTGGGGAAACAAAATCCTTATGATTTGTAGTCAAAAACTCTACAGGTAAGCTTTAAGACAGGGGTGTCAAACTCATTTGGTTACATATACATGTTACTATATGTTACTATACATATATACGTAGTAGTTACATGTAACTAATGTAACGTATAACATGTAACATATAAATGTAACTACTATATATAGAGAGTAACATATATGTACGTATGTACATACATATGTAGCTACATATAAATGTAACTACTCCTATATTTATACAGTCCTAAAATTACATTCGACTCTTTGAAGGCAACCAGAAAGCCGATGTGGCCCCCAGTTTAAATGAGTTTGACACCTCTGCTTTAAGAGATCACTTATCAGATAAAATGACTCTACATAAACCTGTCTCGTATGCACACTTTTTCTTCACTTACATCTTTCTATCTTTAATGCATCTGATATAATGTATTGGAACATCTCCTTGAACGCTCAGTAATTTTAATTGATTATCAAAGATGGTTAAAAGGAAGGTATAAAGATTGCACATCTCGAGAGAACATGATCTACATTTGTTTAGATCTGTAGAATTAGCTTGTCCGAAAGGAACCATTAAAAACAGTCTAATAAAAATATAAGATAACTTCCTAGATGTGATGGCTAAATCAATAACATGTGCAACGCATTTTTCTGGTTGACATAAGCCTTGAGTAGTCTGTCAGCAGAAGGTTACGCTATGAAACATAATTAAAGTAAGATAAAATTGATTACATATCTACATCTTGAAACTGGAAGGATATTTCTGATGATCATTGAAATAGTGAAGTGTTTAATTTATCTTCTGTTTGCAAAAAAACAGTGGAAAAATCTCTTCTGCAATTTTAATGCATTACTTCTAAATTTGCTTTTATTATAAGAATATACTTTTCCACTCTAAGAAGTGGTTATGAATAGATAACTAATATTTTTTGAAAACACCAGTCTGAGATGTATAGTAATGAAGTCAGATTAATACTTCCTAACGTATTCCTGTGCTTATTTTACTGTATATCTACAAAAGCTTTCCATGTAAATTGAAACTATAGAAAAATCATAATTGCTATTTTAATTTTTATTTAAGACAGTTTTCCTCTAAACTTTACAGGACAACAAGAATAAGGCGTGTGTATTGCTTTTGTGTAAGTCTCTAGGATGATTTGGATTATGACAGGTCCTGCATAAGAAAGAATCCCTATAGTGAAACATCTGACAGACCCTCTACATGGATCTATGTAAGATGTCATTGTGAAAAGCCTATTTTTCTTTTTGTAAAAAAAGAAAGTAATTTTATTGGTCCTTATGTAGACATCAGGGTTAGATGATCTGATACCTAGTTTCAGATGTACCTCTGAAGATACCGTGCAACTTTAAATAGGTCAGTTAACTATTGTACAGCTCGGTTTGCCTTTTGGTGAAAATACAATAATAAGGTAGATAAAGAGCTGATAATAAAGTATGATAATATTTATATTTTCAGTGCTGTTACAAGGCTTGCTTATATAATATTCCTCATTTACATCAATGTTATGCGACCACTGTTACAGAACTATGATTAATCTATGTCTATAATGAACAAACTACCATATCTCATTCTCTTTCTACTATACATTTTTCATAATAGTGCAACTTCAAAGATTTCAGTGCAAAGACATAGTACTCCTGTACCCTGACAAGAGAATAGAGCTCGTTGTAGATCATTCCCACCTGGTGCTTATTCTCTGTATAATTTTGTTTGTTGGGAGAAGTGTTCAAATGATCAGAATGTAATCATTATTCAGCATCATAATCAAGAATCAACTTCGTATAGGAAGCTTGTCTAATTTAATGTTTTTGAAATCTATTTTAAACTGCTTTTTTCACTAAATGAAAAGAGCGGTATTTCAGTGAGCCACATTAGTTCTATCATCTCAACTGCATCAGAGTGGTTAATAGCATACATCATACAAGGTTGGGGGAGGGAAGTAGAGCTAACAAACGTTTCATAGTTTCCTGGTTTCCTTCACCCATTTATACCATCCTGATAGCCAAACCTAGCGGCTGAAGAATAGAAAGCATCATGTACAAATTCTGGCAGGCAGTCAGCCTGTGAATTTCAGAGCTGTCAAGGCTGCATGTTTCAATCAGTTTTGACATCTCTTGGCACTTCAGATTCTGCTTTCTATAAATAATTCCCTTACTTGAGTATTATTTCTAGTTCTTTTCTGAACATACAACAGGAAAGTTTCTCCGTTCTTACTATGGCTTTTCTTTGTCTTCAATTCGGAAACCTATACAAACAAGGATTAAAACTTACGTGACATTAAAATATTCTAGTACATTTGGATGGTGGAACACATGTTGCATTTTAAATTAAATTTGTAATTCTCACACTGACATCTTGGAGAAATTACCAGCATCCCCTTTTCTTATTTGACATATTCTGAGTTTCCTCTCAGCATTTTGAGTGAGTTGGCAAATTAACAGCATCTGTCACAGCAGAAGAGCCTAGGGAATGATTAGACCCCCCTTCCATACTTTCTCCCTTGGTTCAGAGAAAAGTTATGGTGTGATTTCCTTGCTCACCCATTCACCTCTACTGGCACTGTTGCAGGGGGGTGCAGAGAGAGCAGCCAGTGCTTTTCTCACACAACTCCTTTAAGAGACCACATATTCTCCTGAAGGAGGGGAGGCAGCTCAGCAAGGCCACTCCATGCCCTCACACCTAGTATTTAATTTGACCTGAACTCTAGAAGGCTCTGGGGGACTCTGGAGAGAATGTTCACTGAGTCACCTCCTGCAACCTAGTGTCTTTTTTTTTTTTTTTTTTTTTTTTTTTTTTTCCCCTCAGATATTTGTACCTTCCTGATTTCTTCTGCTTTCTAAACTACAGAATCATGGAATTGTTTAGGTTGGAAAAAATCTTTAAGATCATTAAGTCCACCCATTATCTAGCACTGCCAAGTCCACCATTAAACCTTGTCCCTAAGCACCGCATCTACACATATTTCAGTTACCTCCAGGGATGGTGACTAAAACACTTCCCTGGGCAGCCTGTTCCAGTGCCTGACAACCCTTTTTGTGAAGAATTTTTTCCTAATATCCAATCTGAACCTCTCCTGGCACAACTTGAAGCAATTTCCCCTTGTCCTATCACATGCTACTTAGGATAAGAGACCAACACCCTCCATGCTAAAATCTCCTTTCAGGTAGTTGTAGACTGATAATGTCTCCCCTCAGGCTCCTTTTGTCCAGGCCAAGCAGCCTCAGTTCTCTCAACCGCTCCTCATCAGGCTTGTGCTCCAGGCCCCTCACCTGTTTCATTGCCCTTCTCTGAACTCTCTCCAGCACCTGAATGTGTTTCTTGTAGTTAAGGGCTCAAAACTGAACAAAGAATTCGAAGTGCGGCCTCATCAGTGCCGAGCACAGTGGCACAATCACTTCTCTAGTCCTGCTGACCACACTATTCCTGATACAAGCCAGGATGCTGTTGGCCTTTTTGGCCACCTGGGCACACTGCTGGCTCATACCCACCTGGCTGTCGACCAACACAATTTCTTGGGAGTTAGTATGCTAATTGTAAAATCATCAAAACCCTTCTTCTTGAGTGGGTACAAGGAGAGTATTTGTCTGGTGTTTCTTTACTTTCCTGCTGAAAAGCAGATATTTTTAACTTTAAATCACTCCTGCAGTTCTTTCTTGAACACATTTTAAAAATACAATGAAACTTGACCCAAGAACTGATAATGCTCTCATGAATGTTACATACAGTAGAATAGTAAATACCTACTTTTACTCCCTATTCTCCTGAGTTTTCATCCAGGAATCCTATCTTACAATTTTAAATAAGGAGCCCGGTTTAAGCCTGTGATTCTACAAGTCTCTTCAGTAAGTGTGGGTTATTATTCTCGTTTCAAGAGAGATATTGATCCATATACATATAACAACACATTGGAGATATGGAAAATTTGATGACCTAGACAATTCTGTAGAAACTACTTTCTCATCAATTTACCTCTGCAAAACTACAGTTCTCTGTAAAATTTAGTACTTCGTTTCAATGCTGTGGCCCAAAGTAAGAGTGCCAGCCCAGTACAGCCAAATGCTGTTTTCATTTAGAAAAATACCAATTCGGCCTATCACTTCACTCAATAGATATAGATATTGGCTAGTATTGGACCAAGAAGAGCTAACTGCAGAAACCATTAGAAATTATCCCAGAAGATTATTTCCTACATACAATTACCTTTTAAGATCTATAAATGTACTACAGATACCTGCTATTTAGCATGATCAAGGAAAAAAAAAAAAAAAGAAATGTACTTACTTGGAGCTGTAAAACATATGTCCTTGCTGGTCTACACCAAAGGGGACATTATGCCATCCTGCTCAAGCTATAGTATGATTCAGAGCTGAAAAAAATAGAAAATACATAATCTTTAACATGAATCTAGAAGTTGTAGTTACCATGTTTATTTTCAGCTATTGATCTCTTGCCTATTTACAGAGCTGGGACTATGAGACTCTGCAGAAATACTTCCCAAGGTGCCAAATCATTGTCAATAGAATTAATAGGAAAAGTTCTTTTTTTATAGTAACACACACACACAAAGCTAAAATTTTTTTACCTTTCTTTTTGCCCCAGCCCTGTCAATGGCTAGAATTCTTTTAGCCACTTTGGTTTGGAAAGCTTTTCTTCCTCATCAATTTACCTCTGTAGATTTTGCGCTGCTGGCAATTAGCAAGCAGAAGAAATCCTGCTGAGGAGTGCAAGTTAAAAGGGGACTTAAGAATGACTGTGCCTGGGAAACAAGCAGCCAATCTGGAGCAGCAGACTTCCAAATTTCCGACACATACATTAGAGAGATGAACAGCCAGAGCAACGTCTCTTCTTAATTCCTTTTCTCTGGGTCTCCAACCTGCTCACAACAGTATTTAGTCCAGAACTTAGTCCACTTCAATGGGCTTGGAAAGGAAATTGCTAAGATTCCAGCATTTATTGTACCCCCAAAAAAGAACAATTTAGATAATGGCTTACTACATCTGGATAACAACCAAATGATGCTTTTCACATCCAAACCATTTCAGTCTGGCATCTTCCAGGAAGTCCTGGTGTCTACAGATGAAAACTAGAACATTCGCATAGGGGCAAAACTCTTCCTGCTGCCCAGCTTTCAGCTCTAACATGAAGAAATTGAAGATGTTTTCAGTGATTTCAGTAAATCAGGGTAGTCAGTCTTATATGCCGTATTTACAAGGAGGAAAATAATCTTAGAACTATGGATCAGCTTGAGATCTTTCCTTAAGGTCATAAAAGCTGCATAAACACAAGGCATCAGAGGAAAAATGTTCCCCAAGTGCAACTCTATTACAGCTGCTCTTGCAGACAATGCATTTTCAAACTTCAAAGATCTTAGTTCGTGAAACCTATGTGATATTTTAACAGTGTGAAGAGATGACAGTGACTTTAGGTAAATTATCTTGAAAACATTGTCAGAACACTGCTAAATAAAAGATTACTTTTCAAACAGAATGTAAAATGTCACATAATATACTATCATTAAATAACTGTTTTTTGAAGGAAAGCAAAATCAAAGAAGCAAAACTCTCACTAGGAATATTCAGTTCTCACAAACAAAATCTGAAAATACAGAAAACATTTCAAAACCCAAATAATTTCACAGTTTCCAGCATCAAAAAACTGAACATACTTCTTGAAGTTGCTTGGTTCTTCTTGGTTTGGCTCTAAACTTATAAAATATAACAAGACCTATGAAGAATTATGTGCACAGATAAGTGAGACAAGAGGGGTCTTTTTCTATTTTTTTTCTTTTTTTAATAGACTAAACAAAAAAGAAAATTATCCAAATGACACAGGAATTCACGTTGTAGCTGTTCTAGCAGGTTGGCGTCTATTACTGTAATTGTTCTTTTGCTCTCCTGCTCCCACCCATTTCCCTGTTTTGAACAGCTTCTTGCCTCCCACAGCACTGCAGTCTTCTACCCTAAGCAAATCAAGACTCAATCAGAGCGAGATCATTTGGTCATCATTCTTAACTGTCATGTAGTTTGGAATGATTTCTCAACAGAAATTTTCTAGCAACTTGAACGTTTTAAGAAAGACCAAAGATTGTACCAATAGATATGTAGAGTTGGTCCTGAATTACGACATTTAATTTCCGATCTGAATTTCCATCATGTTTGGAGGTACTCCCATCCAGTGCTTTAATTTTGAAATATTCTCCACAATTTGTTTAGGTAGGAGTAAATTACTGAACAAGATTTCCCAATCTTTAATTCTGTTATAGTTCAACGTTGAGATTTTGGTTGAAATCCTGCCCTTACCAAGTCAGTGGGAGTTTTTGCAATATCAGCAGGGCCAGGATTATTCTTCTTCAGATCGAATTAGCATTGCATGTTTTGTTTGTTCCATTTACATACTTTATTGTTGTATTATTATCCATTTTCAACCCTTGAGATTGCACATACATACCAGAGTAAATATAAAGCTACAAACCTCCATCCAGTCATTTAATCTTTTCCTGTCTCTGAAGTAAGATCACTAACATAAATCAGGACAACTCTACCTTGTTATATGGTCCACTGAAAAGGTGGTGGTGAAGAGAGGAAAAAAAGGTGCTTTTCACTAAGTGAAAATATTACCTGTGATGACCTGGATGTAAAATATGATGTTCATTCTTCTGTGATATGACATTACCATGAGCATTGTAGGGACCAATTACTCAGCCATGTTCTACTCATAAGTGTTTTGTTTTGTTTTCTGCTTTAACAAGGCTGGAAGTGAAAAACTGGACCACCTAGTAAGGCTCAACTGTACACATTAGAGAGGAAAAGTTCTTCTTCTAATGAACTGGCGTTTTGGGGTTAAGAGACAAGACGGTCTTCCCAGGAACAGACAGAATTCCTGCCCTTAAATGCTGTCATGTAAGTGAAGTGTTTCCCACCACCTCATTTATAGCAGGTGCACCAAAAAGCAAATAAAGAAGAGCTGTTCTCTTCCTATGGTCTTGTCTTCTTCCCTAGGAATTCTCTAGGTCCTTGGAGAGTCCATATAGACGAAAACTTATCAGTAGACCTTTCCAACATCTACTCATTTAATGTGCTGCCATTGTAAAAGGTTCTCACAGATGGATTGCACAGGTCAGGCATGACTGTAAAGGCTTCCTCTTGGTCTGGTGGCCTGAATCTTGTGGTTGTAACTTCACTGGTCTCTGTGCAGTTCCGTATTCCAGCAGTATAACCAGATCAACTGAAATTAATCCCAACTAATAAAAGTTGGATCCTTCAAATGAGTTTTCGGCTGAATGCCTTTCTTGCATTTCATTCTGAGTCACACCTTTTACTTCTTTGCCATCTTTTCTTCTTCTCTGTTGTTGTCTGACCGCGTTCACGAAAGACAGACAAATAGCAGCAGTGCAGAACTGCCCTGCTCCTGCAGGCAGTGTAACGGCATGGCTGCCAGACACCCTGGCTTGGTCTCACCTATCCTGAAACATTCAGGAGAAGATTCCTGGTTGCAGACAGTTCATGTGCTTGCACAAAGCTCACCAGCACTAGGAGCTGTAGACATGCCCCTTGGGAGTCAATTTAAATGCAGAGAGGCAAATCCAGTTATAATTTAAGGGAATGCTTCAGAGGTACGTATGTAGTATAGAGGATGCGGAGTATAATCTACATGGTAAAACTATTTGAGAGTTTCTACCTCTTGAAAAGCCAGAAGGGGGTGTCCATGTATAGTGTAGCACGGACACCCTCCCCACACCTTACATACTCTAATAATGCATCAGTGGGATTTGCAGCCTTTGCCACTTCAGTAATGAGTGCAAAATTCTGACTTGAGGTGATGTAACCGTGGGACAGCAGGTCAGTCAGTCTTGATATTAATCCTTTACTCCTTATTTTGGTTTTATGAGCAATGAAACTGAGAACACATGTAAAACATACTGATTTCTTTGCAGATCTAGGGTATTCACTTTCTTGGAGTTCTTAAGGCTTTATATGCAGCATTTTATCTGCGTTTCCATCATTCCTTTTGGGGAATCAACAACGCAACTTGGCCATTTATGGATGACAGATGTATTGTGATATATGTCCTTAGACCACTGTATTATAAGGCTGCAAATAGCAAGTATGGTATAGTTAAGGTTACAATTAAAATTCGGCTAGATGTTTAAATTATAAAATAAACCACACTAGCTTAAGCCTGCAATAAGGAAACAGCACTACATTCATTCCTTTTTGAAGCAATATTTGGCAGTGACTCTTTTTACTATCTAATCACTTGGGAAAGTTTGAGTGGTCAGAAGCATCTTTTTTTCTTTTTTTTAAATACAGAAAATATTAACTACTTCAATTAAATCAAACCTGCTAAGCTCACCCAACATTCTCCATAGTCATTTTCATGACATGTAGTTCTTTTGCTTGTATTTAGAATCTAGTTCCAAAGCATTTGCTATGCATGGGGTAAACGATGTGCATTTTTAGATTTGTCTGTTCATTCATCTGATATTGCCAGCAAACTCCACTGGAGGGGGAATGGTATGTCGAACAGGAAAATACTCCTGTTAAATGGCACATCGCTCATCCTAGTTTTTTATTGTTTCTCCTGAAAGTGTTGGAGATCATAAGAAATCAGCTTATATTTGCTTTTGGTTTATGCACACCAAATACAGAAAGGCTGAAGCAGTCAGGGGATATGATATTAAAAGTCAAATTACAACAGAAAATCACAACCAACAGTTCTTTATAGCAGCCAAAAATTAAAAGCAAATAACAAAAGCATTCCTTTGGGGATTTTGGTTCAGTAGGGTACTAAAATACTAAAATAGATTTATGCAAAATAATAGGTCCACTGAAATTAAAGTAAAATTAGGCCTGCGCTTAAGAGCATTAAACTGAATTCCAGCTTAAAGCATACATATATTCCCTTGGAAACATGCATGTCTAACTTTAATTGTATATAAGTATATAGATATCAGTGCTCCTGATCAGCTGACATATGCTGATACAAACCAGTCCTGGTTTTATGTATGCCTTAGTAAAGAATATCCAAATTATTCTATCTTTGTGGAATACAGTAGGACAAGTGAGATATCCCCCGATTCCCTCTTGTCAGCACTTGCAAAGGATTTTTCTTTC
The DNA here is from genome assembly GCA_013399365.1 of Pampusana beccarii. Lineage (NCBI taxonomy): Eukaryota > Metazoa > Chordata > Aves > Columbiformes > Columbidae > Pampusana > Pampusana beccarii. The sequence continues at coordinate 492,198 of VWYH01002212.1, forward strand.
TATAGTCCTTTCCTTCCTTTGCAATAAAAGCAACTAATCACTGGAAATCTAAAATATATTCCTATGATGCCTCACAGAAAACATGCTTCTTTTAATTAAAGCTGAACCCCATCACTGATTTTTGTTCAGTGACAAAAATGTAGATTTATTTATTTAATAGGACATTGAGAGACACATTTTCCTCTTTTCTTCCTCTGGGAAGTGTTTTATTGTTTGCTTCCTTTCTCTTGCCTGTTTGCTGTGTAATTTAAGACTGATGCCTCCCTGTGGGAAACAAAACTTGATCAGAGAACAGCCTGCACTGCCACCTAAACAAATTATGTTTCAGTCACTGCTGATGTTGGCTCTGTCATAATGGAAATGTATAATTAATGCCTTTGCTTTTACTGCTTTGGAAAGAGAACATCCTGAAACTGGTTCAAGAGGGGGAATTTTAGGACTGCACCCTTTCCCTTTCTAACAATTACCACAATGGATCACTAGAGCTGCGTCTAAAAATGAATGATTGTGTCCCTGATCTCTACAGTTATTTACTCAATCTACAGTCAGGGCATTAAATAATAAAAAACTGCCGTGCAGTAAGAATTTGGCAAGGAATAAGAGAGGAGGGAAAACTCAGTAACACAGGTGAAATCCTATATTTCTCCTTTTAGAGGAGCTTGAAAAGATTAAGCTATTTCCATTAGTCTCCTGCAGAGTTGCAAGCAGCGATAATAGACATGTGCTAATTTCACTATTGCATTGTGCTATGAAGCAGCATTTTAGATCATCTTTCACCTGTGACATGGCTCCAAATATCCCAAATTAGCAGCTTGCATTTTATTTCCAGTTTTTGTTGTTGAATTTATAGCAATGGCTAAACATCAGGTATTATGACTGCAAACAGTCTCCATCTTCTCACCTCTGGGATGCAGTGTAGCTTTCGACTATTTATACTTTGATCTAAAATTCTGAATGACCGAATTATTCTGCTGTAATAGGTCCTAAGTGACATTAAATGGATGGTCTCAGCTTTTTCTTTCCAAAATGGACAGCTCTCTCACTTCTGTTAGCTCCTGCACTGCAGGAAAAGCTCAGCACAATGAAATAACAGCAACACCATTTTCAGGACTGAAATAACCTTTGATTTCTACAAAGACACATATAGGCCAAGAAATGGCAGAGGCAATGGATGCAGTAACTCTGCTTTAGGCATATTCTCGTGTCATTGGTAACTCGGCATTCGCAGTTATTCTTGGTGTGTCCAGAGCTGTACAGCAAGCAGGGTGAGGAGGGGAAAGTGTACATCCCCAAAGAGTCATGATCTAAACTGGATGAAAAGATGGACAAAACAGGCTTGATATCTAAAATCAAGCTGCCTCTGCTTGCCATTTCCTTGTAAGATATTCCTAGGTATCATTCCCATACAGTTTATTTCCACAGACATTTCATTCTGAAAATCTCAAATTCCATTGTTTAGTATCACTAACAGATAATGTATATAATTGTCATCATCATCCTGTTTCATGAAGGAGAAAACTGGGGTACAGTGGTTGTTTGCTAGACTTCTTACATAAGTGTTGTGGTTTCTTGGTGGTTGCTTTCGTTTGGTTGGGGTTTGTTGTTCTTTTTGTTGTTGTTGTTGTTTGGGGTTTTTTTGTGTGTCAGAGGCTGAAAAAGATGGGAAGAGGTTATAAAGCCGAGGTCCTGAGCTGATATAAATATACTGTGATACAATAAACGGCTAAGATGAATTCAGACAAGTCTTAAATCTGTCCCCAAATCTTCTGACTTCTGGTCTTGTAACTGAATTACTGAAGTATTGCACTCCGTTTCAAATCCAAAGAGGCAGATATATCTATCTGCTAACTATGACACTGTTCATTGATATGCCTGAAATTATGAAACTTACATTAAAAAAAAGTCCAATACAAGTTCAAGCTAACAATACTTCTCCCTAAAGAGAACTAAATCTAAAATACCACCTCCTTTTTAAATGCAAAAAAAAAGTTATTTCCAGACATTAGGGACAGTAAGTGATTTTTGAAAGAAGCAAAAGTCAGCCAGAACTTTTCTCATCTTTTGAATCTAAATTTTTTTTTTCCTGCGAAAACTTTTATTCATTTCCCTCTGGCTTTTTATTATTCTACTTTTTGTTTATGGACAAGGATTTCCTGAGAAAGCAGCTGGGACAGAAGAACAAGGCAGAAAGAGATATCATTACAAGCCTTATTCTGAGAAGCCTAGATTATCTGAAGATTGTATATAGGCCAAAAGCAAATTAACTTTCAGATCTTGATTAGGCTGGATTTGAGTTGTTTTGCAGGGCATCATCTTCTGTTCAGGCTTTCGGGTAACAAGAGGCTGAGAACAGGCTCAGCTGCTTGCTTCGGCACAGCTACTGGCACCCTGTGGGGTGGGGAGCAGAACAGGACTTCCTTTGCAGACCCCTGCGAACCTGTTTGTCCCACTCCCTCCAGTTTTCCCCCTTTTGGTTTGTGATACATCACGTAAGTCTGTCTACACGTCAACTATCAAAGACTGTTTTTTAAGGTATACACACGGCTGCAAATGGGTCAAGCCTTCTGGAGGATGACATAAGCCATTTGGGGCAGGTGTCATGCTGATGAACACCCATTCTGGTTCTCAGTGGGCAGGACAGTTGTGATCTGGATGTGCCCTGAAGACCTGTCTCAGTAGCTTGCTCACCACAGGGCCTGAGGTGGGTTGTTCTTACCCAGCAAGACAGTGTAGACCTGCCTAATGTCTCTTTTCTTTTCTGCAAGAGTAGCAGATTGGTGAAAATGAAGCTATTTATAGTCTGATGTGTTTGGAGACAACAAGACCACAAGGCATATTAAAGTACAGAGAAGGCCACTTGGCCCATGCTGCTTTCCTTATTAAAATTCTCTCCTTCTTTGCACTCATACATCACTTCTGTTGGCTACTTCCTCTGAAGCGATGAGCACCGATAAACAGATATTGGAACACATGGAAAAGACTAAAGAGGATGCCCTGCCCCAAGCTGAGAGTTTTGGGTTGTTAATGATGATTTCCTCACAGTAGAAACTTCACGGTCATTAGCTATTCAGCACGGCAGAGACCTGCATCTCAGAGCCCTCAGCATTAATAATATTCAGGACCTAAAGTTTCCAGAACACCAGAACTTTCCACTGAGCATCAAAAAAATATCAGAGGAAGAAAACTAAAAGGAGCTGTGAGGTGAAATGACAACAGCTGTGAGAGTCACTCATCACCATCAGAAAAACTGGTGTGTGTCCTCACAGGCACCTGTAGGAACTGACTGGCAGCTGTGTTGAAGGTCATATCTCAAAATGTCTCTCTGTACACCAAGCATCATACCACAAAAACAGAGAAAACAAGCAAACCCAACAATTATATGCATATACACACAAGTATACACGAGCGGAGAAGAGAAAGGCCAAAGCCTCTCTGAATGTTCAAGTAATTGGGAAGTACACAATCCCCCTGGGTAACCACAGTTTTCTGAAAATCTATTACTGGAAATCCTGTTTGCTAAACTTAACAGTCTGACATGGGATTCCTCACACACATCACTGCAGGCAGGCAAATGTATGAATCCCTTTGAGGTCTTCATAACGTTGTCAACAGATATCCCTGTGTTAACCTCCCTAGCCACGCAGCTATTTTTGTTCACCTCCTTAGTTTGTAGATGCTAAGGGTATAATTTATTTTAATTATTTGTTTTCAAGCTGAATGGCTGCAGACTGAATGAGAAACATCATTAGGCTTCAGCATATCAAATAGCATTATAAAGATGTTAACCATTTTGTAGACATGCTAAGAGAATGTGAGCATTTTCATTTAACGTTGTTACACTGAGCATATTTATTTATAAAGATAGCACAGCAACTTACATAAAAATAAAATGTATTATATAATATTGTGGCAGAGATCTTGAGACAACAGCCACTCTATATAGCATTATCAAAGGAGAAAAAATACAGGCAGGTAAGAAATATTATAGCACATTTATCATTTATATACCTTGTGAGGTTAGGACCCTTATCTTTCTCGTGGTTGTTTCACTTGAGTGGTATGAGGATAAATGTATTACGCTGTACCTTGGCTTCGCAGTTATGCATTGTGCTGTCTTTCACTTACTACAGGCAAAGGTAGAAACAGAATTATGTTACAAAGATGTCTTTTTTCTATATAAGCTTCCATTTTCTCCCTTGTATGTACAGCAGCACTTGCAATAAATTACTTAATATAAGTTTAGCTGAATATGCATCTACACATTAACCATAAAGCTAGTTCAGAAAGCCATGCTTCAATGTAACTGGGGAGTAATATCACCGGAGAAAAGGAAATTAAGCTGAAATAAAGATATTGCAAGTTCAGAATTGGGACTAAAACCTCAAGATGATTACGCAGAACCACTATGAGGTTCCTTTATTGTTTTGTAATTAGGAGGAAAGCACAGACTTAAAAGACAGAGAAAGGGGAAACAAAAAGAAGCTAAGGGCTGCAGCAGTTGTCTCTGAAGACCAATACCAATGAGAGTATCTTTGCTGTGCCCTCTGTCTCCCGCTGCTGGGTTAACTGCTGTGCCTGCTGTTCTTCCGTAGGACCATCTGCGGTTTCCACACCGGGCACAGGAGAGTTTGCGAGATGCAGCAGCCACCAAGTCAGGGAGGAGGCAAGGGACTTAGAGGAATTTCCACTCTTTCACTCCCTTGAGTTTATGCGTGGGAGACCTTAATATAGAGCCCTGGGTTATTTTCCTGTTATATGTAAGCCCATATTTTCCTCCCTATTTATATATGGAACAGGGTTTTGTGTGTCATGGAGTGGAAATTCTGTGTTCAATGCTCATTACTGTTTGAAAGGCTGGTGGATTTATTTTTCCTTGTAACACTACTGTCTATCAATATAATGTCTCCCACCTGAATCCCTGATGATACTTTCATGATTAAAATTAATAAAATTCTACAATATTTTTCTGAAATATTCACAAGCCTAATTTTGCAGGCACATTCCACAATTTGGAGTTTAGCTTGAGCTCTACACCCTTGTTGCCTCTTCCGAGCACTGACAAAAAATTGAGATGGCTATTTCTTGGGAAATACCTCTTACAGCAGAGCCTATTTTCATCCCTAATTTGTAGCTAATGCCACCATAGTCTTGTTTTCATTCACAGAAGCCAAAGTGCTTCATTTCACACTGACAAAAATCCCCTCCAGTGGTTTTTGCCTCTCTTGTCCTGCATTCTGTCAATGATCAGCACAGCTCTAAGGAATACATTATTACTGCTGCAGGCCACTCCAAATGATTCAGAGAGACCCTTTATATCACAGCCAAAAACAGATGAAGAAGAATTGGGTCCCCTGGGATCCAGATATCACCCAGTTCAGCTGAAGCCATTCTCACTTGGTTTGTCTGAGAGTGATTTTGCATTTTAATTTTTAATAATTCTTTAATCCATCTGAAATGGGGGAAGGAGAGCAAACAAAACAGAATCCCTCCGCAGGCTGTCTCCTTTCTGCCTAATTCATACGGCCATTTTTTCCTAAATTCCATATTCCTCTAGTTTTAGAAGCTATCGGTTTAATATATTGGTACTTCTTTGCTGTACATTGAAGTACTAGGTACTGGCACAATATTTTTTTTCTATTATTGTTCTGCTTATTTTCCTAAGAAAATCTTCTGTGAAGGTACACTTTCATTATTATATTGAAAATCAGAGTCATAGGAACGGCCAAACTAGAATTAGGGCTCCCTTCCCCTGTACTCTTTAGAAATTCTTTCCCCTTCTATTTCATCTCCTTCTTCTTGTAATCTAACTTTTCTGTGCCATTTCTTCCTACTGTAAGTTCTTTCATTTCAGCAGATTTCTTTATCACACCTTGTCTTACCATGGACTAGTTTCTGTATATCCCTTGTAGAGATGTGCGTATATTACTGAAACTCTCTCAGAACCTTGAAACATTTTATTTTAAAAGCAGTCTTATCTTAGTTTCATAAAGAAGATTAACTTCAGCTCAAAGCTGTTGTGTGACAAGAAGTCCCACTTTTGAGTGCGTGAACCGAAGAGAATACACTGAAACTTTTGCAGGTGGCCATTTTTACCATTTTTACCAGCAATTTCAAAACAAAAGCAGCAATAAAATATAAATACAGAAGGGGAAGTTGAACAACAAGTTTATGACAAACGTGATCTATTTTGATCTTTGCAACTTCAGAATCTGAAAAAATCTGTGCAGACTGAGCCTGCATCTTTATACACAATTACATGTAATCTTCAGAGCTGAAGTTGAGAGGATTAGTTTACTGGTAGTTCCAACGAGTACTAGCAGCCTGATTGTATTTTCAGGACACTGGTGGGCAGCAGCAGATGGTGGTCATTTCCCTGGCAGGCCATATCAGGGATAATTACCAGACACAGTTCCAAGGTTTATGATATTATAAACCTCTCTTTCATTTCTCATTCACTGCATGTGGAAAGCATAGCTCCTTTAACTCCCTCCTTATTGATTTTATACTAGTGTAACACCTTTGCCTTCAATGATTTTCAAATGATTCAGTGGTGAAGTAAAACAAGAGATAGACCTTTTAAGTCAATAATAATACTAAAAAAAAATATGATCTTAGTGCTGCTTTTACTTTCTGCATTTGAAATAAGGAATAGCTCTGTGTTGATAAATGAAATAAAATGCAATAATTTCTGGCAGAATCTGCTGCACTGGGTCCTGGCAGAATTTAGTACCATAGGCTTGTAAAAATTGCTGACGCTTAAGATCACTCTGAAATAAATTAGCCTACAAGACTGGCAATACTTGAAATGGGCCAGCCAGAATCCAGAATGTGTGTTCTGAACTGGACTAGGTGAAACTTTTTCATTTAGTCTGATCTGGATTGACTGCAGTACAACAAATGAGGAAGATAAAACTGAGGCCTTTGGGAGTTTACAGAACAGATGATAACACAAGTTAGAGCTCATGGGTCAAGATCAGGCATAGACCTGCTATTTCACAGGAATACTCTTGTTCACAATGCTTTATAGTAAGAGGGAAGAAATTAACTGCTGATGTGTCTCTAATAACAATGAAGAGACTCATCCTGGTAATAAACTTATTTCAACATGGTTAAGTTGGCTAAGTCTGAATTTATAACACATTTCAGCGATTACATCTCTGAGCAGGGAGATTTACCCAGTCAGTACAGAAGCACATTGAAAAGATTCAGAATTAGGCCAACTAAAGTTCAACAAGGACAAGCAAAACGTTCTGCACCTAGGGCAGAATAACCTTGTGTGTCAGTACAGGCTGGAAGCCAACTTGCAGAGTACCAGCTATGCTGGAAAAGGTCTGGTGGTTACTGTGGATGCCTTGTTGAAAATGAGCTAAAGAGTGTGCTCTCATAGCAACAAGGCAAACTACACATGCATGAAAGGAGGAGAATAGCCAGCAGATCAATTATTAAACCCTTCTAACTCAGCACTTGCTAAGGCTCACCTGAAATATCGTGACAAGTTTTTGGACTCTCCGGTTCAAGAGCAATGTTGGGAACTTGGAGATAATCCAGCAGAAGACAACAATGACTTCAGGGCACATGACCTGTGAGGAGAGACAGAGGAAGTTGGATTTGTTTCCTTGAGAGAGGAGGTGGCTATGCAGCCTGCAGTGACTTGGAGGGCGCTTATATAATGCAGCACAGCTCTTCTTAGAACTGGCTTCTGGTGTATACTGTACTGTCCTGGAGAAAAGAGTTCCTCACTGGGAGGGGAGTGCAGGGCAGGAGGGGTTACCCAGAGTGGCAGTGCAAACTCCATCCTTGGAGGTTCTGCACACTTCAGCAGACAAAGCCCTAGCTGGTCTCATCTAGGGTTGCTGACAGTTACTACTTGGAAAGGAATGCTCTGCTGGGTGACCCTCTTTTCAACCAACATTCCTATCATTCTATTCCATATTTTCTTTCATTTTTTTGTGCATTACTTTGATAATGAACCTGTCTCTTAAGAAGGCCTCTTTGCCCTTGAATTGGAAATGTAATAGGTGACACACTTTGCTATTTTTTTATATATATATATATATATATATATACACACATATATATATATTTTTTTAAAAATCCACACTGGCAACAGTGCTACAAAACAAAGAATATAAAAATCGTGGAGTAGCAGTAGTAAATATTTATCTGTCATGGGTCCATTGTTCCTCTTGGTTTCTAACCAGGTGTTAGCAGGCCAGGGCCAACTGGAACAGGACAGAACTTGTTGAAAGATAGTGCAAGGGGAAAGAGACATACTCAGAGCTTCCACCTGCGACATTTCTACTACTTAAGACAAAAGTGTAAGACTGATGCTTTTCTGTCATATAGGTGCTGGAGAACTGCAATTTCACCTGCAGTTGATAGCAATAAAATATTACATGATGGGGTAGAAACTAATTATGCCAGTTTACCAGACAAGAAAATATACAGAAAAAGGGGATGTTAAAAAAAGAAAGAAAAAAAAGAGTAACCGTACCAAATTAGCTGCCTAGAGTAATTCAGCCATCTTTTTTGCATCTAGTTAGAAAACAAAGGGTTAACATACTTTGTCTAGACCAAGTAGTTTCCAAAGTATATGATATATTGCTGTGGAGATCATCCATGTTGTGAAACCATTACTGTATCATCTCTGATTTTGTTTCAGGTGTGGAAAAACGATACTATCTCACACCAGTATGTGAGTTATTATTGGAGAGGTGGTGAAGAAGAGTTTGTTATTTTGTAGGTGCTATTAGAGAAAGTAAAAATACGTCCCCCTACCTCCTATTGGAGGCCTTCTGAGACCTTCTTAGGGAGCCCTGTCACGGTGACCTCCCATGGCAATTCCCTTCAGATCTCGCCAGAATTGCTACTAGGCAAGCTCAGAAACAAGGAGAAAATTAGAACTGACGGAAGATACTCTTCCTAGAAGTAAATATATTGCCTCAGTGAAGCTCCCATTCTTTACTGTCCCTGAGTAATAACAGACTTGTCCTGAAGCATTGACTTGGCTTGTGAAGTGCTGTAAGAAAATGAAAATGTGGTCTGTAAGATACTAATATTTCTTGAAACAAGGAGGGGGGGGATCATTCCTGCCCTCTGATTAATCCCTCATGCACTCCTCTTGTCCATTAGAGACATAAAGGTGCCTTTAACAGGCCTCTGAGCAAAGTGCTTTATGCAACATATTCCCTGTCCTTGACACAGAGGGAGTATCTTCAGCAGTGCCTCCGACTAACACAAAGTATTTGGAAATAGAGGAATGCCTCCAGGGAGCTCTTTCTGCCAAGAGAAATTAGAGCAGCTCGTGGTTGTTCTGACTTACGGGGGAAGCCGAGCGGTGCCCAGGGCCACGGGGTCAGCAAGGTGCTGCCGCCCGGGTGCGCTGTGCTGAGGAGCCACAGCCGGAGCCACCCAGCTCTGTCCTCCCATGACAGCAAGCACGTCCCACCAGTCCCTGTCATCGCCCCAGCTCTGAGTGGGGTTTAGCCCCTGCTGAAATGATGAAGGTGGCAAAACTTCAGAAAATTATTGTATTAATAATTGGTTTTTGCTGTTTTGGTGCAATTTACGCCTCATTGTGTAACACCATATTAAAAGTTACTGAGAACTGTTAGTTGTTTCACATAAAAACAGGAAGGCTGCTCTGTGAAACAGAGAATATTAAGTGCTTAGTGTGACATAGAATAGAAAAGAATAGAATAGAAAAGAATAGAAAAGAATAGAATAGAATAGAATAGAATAGAATAGAATAGAATAGAATAGAATAGAATAGAATAGAATAGAATTCCACCAATGGCATATTTCTCATGAGGGCACATCCCTTCAAAGAAGTATTGTATACCAAAATGCTCAAAATAGAATTACAAACAGTAAAAATTTAAACTAGTAGGAATCTGCTCATTTCTGACATCCACAATTTTCTTGAGTTTAGGTTATATTTATTTCTGCTATAGTCTATGGTTACACAGAAGCTCTTTCAGAAACAATTTTACTATTGAAGCTGGAAGCCAATGTCAGGAACTCTGTAAGTATTACTGTTTATGCAACTCAAATGCCTGTTGAATAAATAGCCCTCTGCAGTGCTGTTGTACCTGTCTATTTCTGTATGCCAACTACGATATTTTCTAAAGTATATACCATCACGCTATCTAATCACTGACAGTCAAACACTCCACTTAGGTATGGTTCCAGCAGTGCATAGGAGCCATAAAGAAAACTTAATGAGCTTCCTGGGGTTTGGCTGTAATAGAGAAACGTGAATGTGGCATATAGCTGCTTGGTGCTAATTCGGGGGGAAAAAAAAAAAAAAAAGAGAGATAAGTTAAAATCTAATACAGTGAAGTCTTTCACCAATGGGGGAAAACCATCAAGTGCTGAATTTATAGCAAACCTTTTAAAAGTGCTAACCTGGAGATTAATGAAAAGATCTGAGACTTCAGAAAATTTCTGCATTTAAATTACTTTTTTCATATGGAGTATGGCTAACAAAAGTTCTTCCTATAGATTTATGACTTACATCCTTTTATCCTTTGTCCCTCTCTACAGTAACTCCAGTTCTTTCCTATGAATTCCAATATCTTTCCTTCTCAGTCTTGCAATATTTAGTCCTTCCTCCATATCCTCTAAACTCCTCCTGCTGCTCTTCCAACTCCCCTAAAAAAGTTATTAAGAAGAAACAGCCATGACTGATTCTGAGCCACAAAGGTTTTGAGTAGCTCATCTAGCACATCAACAAAACAGATCAACTCGAGCTCCCCTTATTTTTCTTCTAAATTCTCATCTCTGAAATAATGTCCTCCCTCAAGACAGCCACTGACCTGAAAACTGTAGGCAGTTCAAATCTCTGAGATATTTGAAAAACCTTTTTGTCTTAAACCAAATTGCTTAACAGATTGAAAAATTACTGGGAGGAGAGCAGAAAGGTGTTTACAGAACCAATAAAACCAGATGACTGGGATGAATAAGTCAACTAGAAGTAGGAACCCAAGAAATCTAGTTATTAGAATAAATTTGAAGCACAGATAGAGGCCCTCCTAAACAAGACGCAGATACTGTTTTCCTGTCATTCCTCAGTTTGTTACTGAGGTTCATATCACTGCACCCTTTTTTTGCAGACATCTTTCTTCCAAAACAACTGCAATTTTCAGAGACAGTTCTGTATGACGCCACAGCACCACAGCTGCTGTAGTGCAGTGATGTCTGGAGCCAGTGTATCAAAGAAAAGTTACTGTGAGGTCACAGGCATTGCCGAGCTCAGTCAAAGTGGGACTTGATTCCACGACCAGCTCACAAGGAGGACATGAGGATGAAGCAACAATTGATAGTGAGCCACAGCATGCCAGGTACTGCACTGGGAGAAAAGATGGCTAAAACCACTCAACATCTTGAGGGTCAGCGAGTAGTCAGAGGTAGAGCAAACAGAGAAGCCAAGTGCACTGTCCCAAAGCAGTCATTCCCTGCTACACTCAGATTGGCTGAACATCTCTTGTTCCTATGGTTTGCTGCACCTGCAGACTGATACAAACATTTGTTTTTCACCTCTTAGTGCTGCTAGACCTGGGTACTGACCCTTTCCAGACAGATTGCTCCAACTTCTTCTCTCCTGCTCTCATTGCCCTCTCTTCAGCAGACTGCACAGAGCTGCACTGCCAGCTTTGCCAAGGGTGATATTTAGAGTTCAGTATTTTTAACACAGACATTTTACTTAATGCTGTGTTCCATCCTCTCTTTGTTGTAGATTCCTTTCAAAGTAGCATCACGTCCCATTTAGGATACACAGACATTGGACTGTAGCAGTAGCCAAGCCATGCTGCCTAATTAGAGTGCAGCTCTGTTGCAGCAGCCCTGGGGGCTGCCCTCCCTTGCGGAGAAGGAGTATAAATGAATGGGCACTGGATACATCTGAAACGAGGACATCACACCATTTCTAGGCTGGAGTGCATGCTGGGCTTCCTCCAGCCTGCACACAGTGGGTCAAGACGTGGCTGTGCACCATCTTCCCACTCCTTGATTTCCATGGGAAGGAAACCCAGGTGTGTATACAAGAAAACTGCAATCTGCTCAATGAATCTTCTGAATTGGACTCCTATTAGCATCTAACTTTAAAATACTTAGTTAGAGGTGCAGATAGAATAATCTCCGGAAGCAAGCTCCTCTCTCTCTCTCTCTCTCTCTCTCTCTCTCTCTCTCTCTATATATATGTATATATATATTGGGGTTTTTTTGGTAGTATTAGTTTTCATTTTATAAACAAGAATTGCCTTTTTCTCTTTACCAGATCCTTTTAGTCTATCATCTTCCCTCTCCACTCACAAATACAATAAAAAGAGCAAAAAAATACATAAACAAGAGACATTTCGTAAGAATTTCTTTAAAGCCTAAATGTTTTAAGATCAGACAGGGAAGAATATTTATATTTTATGAAGTTTGCAAACGTCACATTAGATACTCTCTGATCAAAATATGTTGTGCTTTAAGCTGAGAATATATGGGGTGGAGCCTTTGCTATTATTTCAGATGTACACTCAATCTTTCCTACTTAAACTAAGATTTAAAGTTATCTGGATCTCCAATTCCAGAGGCTTTCTTATTTCAGTGCTTAATAGTATTAGCTACCTTAAATCGGCTTAACAACCACCCAAGAATTATAACCCCAAATAGCAGCTCTCCAACTAAGACCTATTTTGATCAATTGGTGAACAAAACTTTGAGATTTTCAACTGCTTGATTACTGTGCAATGTTTTCTTAACTAAAGCAGAGAGAAAAAATAAACACAAAAATGTAACTTGAGATAGAGGCAATAATGTGAAGCAAAATAAATATAATATATCCTGCAAATTCAAATTGACACAAATAGAAACTTAATATTTTTACAAGCTCAGAAATGTTTGGAAAACTGCCTTAGTTTGGAGTAATCAATAATAATTAGAGTAAGTTTCTGTTGTTCGGTAAAATAGAAGCATACAATTTCTCAGCTGCCTATCTCTGTACAGTTACTAGTGACACTACACCAAGAATACCAGAATACCAAAATAATTCATTCAATTAATTAAAAAAATTTTGAAAATAATTATTTAAAATTGCCTTTTTGTTTGTTTCCATCCCCAGTAAGTAGCTGTAAATTAAGAAAGCTCTAATAACTCCACAAGGTGACAGTAAGATTTATTTTTTGTGGTTTGCTTATTATCTGCAGCTGCTTCTTAAAACTCTTGAAACCTAGAAAGATACTTGCTAAGGTTGTGTGTAAGGAAGTGGCAAATTCTGATTTTACACTGTTAAGATACAATTGCAAGGAATGTTACCTCCTAGTGTAGAGTACATCATTTATTTGGGGTTTGTTCTCAATATTTTTTTCCATAATCAAATGTAATTGCTGAGTCATGTGTGTACTCAAAAAACGTATTTAGCCAAAATCTTTCCTACTTCTTCAAGCTGTATCTTTTCTTTCATGTAAAAAGCATGCAGCATTCTATACCCTTCCTACTTTTGTACGAAAAAGAAAACTAGGAAGAGCAGGACTGTATACGGTGTTTTCTAAATTTAAATCTAAAAATGACTAATAGTGGCCAAGGAGAAATTGAAAAGGCTGCAGAAATGATGATTATTGAAGGCCGATGATATTAGAATTAAAGTAGACAAACTGAGAAAAAAGCCAAAAGACAACCAAATAATCTCGTTCACCTTTTTGCATAATCAGTCTCATTGTAGACAATGGAATAAGGCATACCAGAGAATCTATGTAACATTTTTAAGTGTTGCAATCTTATTAAAAATTATCACAAGAAATGTTGCCATTTTCAAACAGATAAATGGTGTGAAGAATATAAGTAAAATCTGAACCTCATTGTTCCCAACAGAGATTCTGGAGATGCATCCCTCCCATCCATTTCTTGACCTTCATTTACCCTGAAAAACATTCCAATTATGCATAACAATTTAGGTGGTTATGGCAGACTTTAGCGATACACTTGAGCTCCTTTCTCTACAATCTGTTGAAGATTTAGAGTACACTGTAAAGACTAAAGTACAGGCATAATTACCTTATTTCTTCCTTGTGTAGATGATTTCTGAATTCTCAGCAACTCTGCACTTATGACTCACTCCACAAGTCAGTCTCCTGAAGGAACAACCCAAGTCATGTCAAGCGGAAACGGTGCGCAGCCAAAGGAGCAGACACGTTTCTTCTGGTTCCCCTCTACCTATTCAGCCTGTGAAGAGCAGAGAACCACGTGACTCTTCGTTTCGGAAATAAGTGGTCTTACCAGTTTGGCAACGAGCAAATCTTTATCTCTACCAGGACCCTGCCCCGTGTGGATTGCGGTGCCTTTCTGTGTGATACATTAATGTTACGTTTATACAGTCCTAAAATTACATTCAGCCCTTTGAAGGCAACCGTGAGGCTGATGTGGCTCTGGTGAAAATGAGTTTGACACCCCTGATTTAAGGATTCTTTTCTGAATGCTCTTTTAGGATCAACCAATAACCTGACCTTAAAGATATACACGCAGTGGTAATTACATTTTTAGCTAGTGAATCATTGAACTCATGACCAATACATGTGAGATTATTCAATCGGATTTATCTTTCAGAGTTGCTCTGGTTTAATTTCTTTATTTTCACATAATAGGCTGCTCAGGCAAGAACTTTCCAAACCTGTACATCTCTCGATATCTAAACTTGTACAATCCACATTCATAACTCCCTTCAGCTTTCAGAAGTTATTTCAAAATGCTAACTACATACACAATTTACAGGGATTGTCCTCTCTTTCTACACACTGGAAGTAGTAAGGTCAGAGTCATCAGCTGGACTTTGTGTTCTTGTGACACTGAGGCAGACAGCTGATAACGGGCTTCATCTCTCTGTGTTTCATTTTCTATTACATTCTCACTCACTGCTCCTGCACTGATGGCCTTGTTCAGTTCAACAAGATGTTACGTGCTTCGTTGTTGTTAAGTATTACACTACGATGAGGTAGCAAATAATTTTTTATTTCAAGGGATCCGTAGAATAGATATGCTTCAGGAGAGAAAAGCAGGTCAGCTATTTCAGTAGGCAGCATCTGCAGACATAATTCCTCTATGAATTATATAAACAGATATAAACTTGCAGACACTCTTAAGCGAACTGGAATTTGTAAAAGAAGAGGCACCAAACTGAAGTTAATTTTCTATAGCAACAATCCTACAATGTGAGGGTTGCATTGCTCTAAATTAATGAAGGTCTCGTGTAATACAGAAAATAGTAAAAATAGAATCTCAAATAAATTAAACATATACCTTGGTATTCCTTTAATGGATACATTTATTTCAGTTGCCAGAGAGATAAGTACAGCACAGAATATCTGTGTAACATGAAAAAACCACCCCATCATAAAATCTACTAATAGTTTAAATAGTCATTTTGCCAAACAAGTATAAAGACAAGCAACTACAATTACATTACATGCATACCTTTTCCAGTGCCACAATGCAGTGCCCACTGATGACAATCTGTATTTTGTGAACTTAACTGTTTATCTTGACTGAAGAGATAACAATCCAGTCCTCTGAAGGTAATCAGAAAGTTTTCATCAGACTTGAACAGTGATATATAAGGAGCAATTCTGGAGGACATTATGTCCTGGGGGCACACTTTTCCCTTACAGTTTCTCAAAAAGTTCATTTTCAGTCTAAGATTATTTCCTGCTATGTTATACCAGCAGTATTGCATTTCCTAGTTAGGCTTTCTTTTGAAGCAATAGAAGGGTAGGTTTGCAGACTTCGGTACTGCTCCAGCTGCCTCCTACCTATATATTCAGGTGTCAAGACCAATGAAAAAAAGTAACACAATTTAAAATTCTTTACTTCTTCCAAAGCCAGTGATTCTTTGACTTAGGTATGAAAACATCTGCTACAAAATTAAGACCAGATCTGGAGAGGAGACACAGGAACTCAAGGGAGCTGCAAATCCTCAGCCTACTATTATCCACGTTTAGTTTGAGTGAAGAGAAGCTTAACTAAACTGTGCACTCCTAAATTTAAGGTAATATTTTAAAATATGTTATTTTGTAGATGTTATCCCCAGCTTTAAGCGATGAGGAAAAGACTGAGGTGAGGACAAGATTAGAAAAGAAGTGAAGGGAGGAAATAGAAGACAAAAGGAATTAAGCAAGCAAAGGCTGTATATTGTACTTATTGTGAAGGTAAACACATTTTTTTTGAAGAATACCATTATGTCTACTAACTAGAGGTCAGAGAGACAGTAGGCCAGATTTAGGAATATATCTGTGAGATAGTAACTAAAACATCCTTATGACATTCTTTTTTTACTTTGACTGTAATTAGTAAAGCTTCTTTTATTTGTTTCTGTCAGTTTGTGTTAAATCATCGCTGAAGAAAAAGCAAACAATCTGCTTTATTTGCTTCATAAATATAATTATAAAGTTGCCAGAACCAGGTTAGCCACAAATTAACATGACAGCTACATTCACTTTCACATGGATTATTTATGAAGAAACTTCAACAGGGTAAAGCTACTGATAGGGCCAGGTGTTGCTGTAGAAGCCCATAGAGGTACTATAGTGACAGGCCACAGGAGCAGTCTAAAAGATATGATAAATGACGAACATCTTGCAATTTGCAAGCCAGCAGATTTTGGCATTTAAGAAATATTGGTTACATCTGCAAATCTATCTTCTCGTATGGGAACAGGCGGGTATATTGTATCAGGGTCCACATTAAGCTAATATACTCCCTCAGCTCCCTTATTCCGATAAACACCGTGTTGCTCTCAATGTCCATGCTGTAAATGACTGACTCCCTTCCTCCTTACAGGTAGTACTTCTCCCTTTCTTCTAAGCATTAGACTTAACAAATGTCCACAAAACGATGCTTCCTAGTATCTCTGGAGTTTCCAATATATGCTATTTGTGGTGTCATTGGATTTTAAATATTTAAAATTAATTCACCTTTTTAGATCTCTGAGCTGCCATTGAAACCGGCAGCAGATTTTCCAAATAAATAATATAACATACCTATTTTATCCATCACACCAGTTAGTGCTTCCAGACTAAACATAAACACACACAAAAAAATTCCAAACACTCCGTAACTATAGAATAGAAAAGGGCCTGGAAGTCTTGTTAAAGCTGTTAGTAAAACCTGTACAGAGCTGTCTTTACAATGCCAGAACTTTCTGTGTGGCTAAACGTCGCATCCATTGATAATTACACACACTATAAGGTTCTTTTTTCCCCCCCGCTTGAATTACAGGAGGTCAGAAACCATTTATGAATATACCTGATAAGGCTTAAGTGAAGAGGCAGGAATCATAAGACAAAGAAATGAGAAGAACAATAAATAAAAAGCCCTGCACTTTTGCAATGGCATAACATGGAAAGAACTAGCTACTATAATATTTAGGTGGCAGCACTGACAAATTGGTACTAGCTTTTGGATCAACACATGTAATGCTACACCCTTCCATACAGAAAGCATAGAGTTGTGGTAAACTAGCTGAGCAACAAACTAGTGTTAGGAAAGACAC
Organism: Pampusana beccarii; assembly: GCA_013399365.1. Classification (NCBI taxonomy): domain Eukaryota; kingdom Metazoa; phylum Chordata; class Aves; order Columbiformes; family Columbidae; genus Pampusana; species Pampusana beccarii. The sequence goes on from VWYH01002212.1 coordinate 509,725, forward strand.
ATTTTCAAAGTTATATTAGCTGTAATGGGCACAGTTGAAGAGTGCTTTGGAGTTCTGAGATGTGTGATATATTCAACGCTCGAATTCATCTTTTAAATTGCCTTCTGCACTTCTGTTTTAAGTCACGTGTGTTACTTCCCCACTCACTTTTTTGCTTTTTACATCTTGTGGTACAAATACTAAACTTAAGTAGAAATGGTCACAATTTTCTTCCTTCTCCAAGGCTAGAAACTCCTGAACTTGTACACCCCCATCCATTGCTAGAAAAGGAAAATGAACAAGCACCAAACGTTGCAAATTTCCATTGACTAGAAAATAAGTACACATGACATGACTTTGCTGCATCTAGCTAAAAGTAAACCTTTCCAAATGGCAAGTTGCATCTTCTGTAGCAACAAGCATCAAATGCAGCTCCTAACTTACCATGTGTACTGTCTGACCAGTGACAAGGGAATAAAAGCGTAACTGTATCCAACCTCTACTCTGCAAAAAGTCCAGTTTCATTCAACCAAAGCAATCTTTGCAGCATTATGTTGTACTAATACAATTGTCCCACAAACAGAGGGAAGAGAAAACTCCTACTGGCTGATCAGTGAGCAAGAACAAGATTGGGGTTGTGCCTCTCATAATGCTGCATGTTAACACAATTAGTTTTTAATGATTGCTTCCCTCCAGCCTAATTGTGTGCCGAACAGCATGTAATGGATGGAGCGATGCACACAACTCTCTTTGTTGGGGCTGTTTACCAGGTGACTGCCTTCTAGCTCCACCATCATCACAACAGCTATTATCAAACAACTTGCCTCTCCATTGCCATCACCCATGTCTTCAGTGCTCAGAGCACACGTGCTTTCCTTGGCCTCCAATTATGCTCTCTTTTACCAAACTCCTTCACAAAACGCTATAGCCCTGAACAGGGCACCCTGATGTACAGATGGAGATCAGTGAACAGTGGTGTTCCTCAGGGGTCCATATCGGGACCACTACTGTCATCTTTTTCAATGACATAGACAGTGTAATGAAATGCACCCTCGGCAAATTTGCAGATGACACCAAGCTGAGTGGTGTGGTTGACATGCCCTCTGGGATGGGATGCTATTCAAAAGGACTTAGACAAGCTCAAGAAGTGGGACCCCATGAACCTCATGAGCTTCAACAAGGCCAAGTGCAAAGTCCTGCAACTATTCTGTGATTCTACGATCCACACCTTTAAACAGCAGAAGCCTTATCACCTATTTCTTGCTGTGTGGCCCAAGTTGCTCTTGGTCCTTCTATGCGCCTGTTGTATTTTCCTCCATGTGGTGGTATCCATCATCTTGCTATACAATTCACTCTCATCAATGGCAAGCTGCCTTCTCCCAGAGAACTGGCAGGATCATACTGTGCTGTTCATCAGGGACAAAATAAACAGAAATCTCAAGATTACATCTCTGCTGACACACCACTTATGAAAGAGAAGTTTGTTAACTGGTGTGGGTTACTGACTGCAGTAATCTTGCAGAATGTCAGTCTAAGTCTTGATTTTTACTTACGAATTGGCCATCAAAACACAACCAGAAAAAGTACCACGGCCATTTGCCTTACAGTGGGGGATGTGCTATGATGTACTATATTATATTACATTGTGCAAGGACTCAGTATATTTTGAAGGCTCATTTAAAAATTAAAAATGGATTGCTTTCTATCTCAGTATCTCTCTTCCAGACACTGGAATATTCATGTTCTCTACTTTCCTCTCTAAATTCTGTTAATTTTATATGAAGCCTCACATAAAGCACTCAACGACCACATGAACAGAAAACTGTGAATTCTCCTTTTTTTCGTTTCTCAATATCAACAGGAAAAAAAATAACACGAGAGACAATTGAAACAACACAAAGGGCTACGATTTATGAAGGCCGGAACAGTCTTACAGCCCCAGAAACTTGTGGCCTCATAGTGCATTATGCAAAGCAAAAGCACATCAAAGGTCTGAATGCAAACAAGCAGACCAAAAAAACATTAAGAACGAAGAAATCTTTCAAACTTTGGTAGAATCTGTCTTGAAAGACCCGGCATGTGCAAGTGTTATGTGGCTGGAATACCTCAGTTGCTGTTTGTCTTTTTTAAAAGACCAAATACACACAGGAAAAATATTTATCACCACAGAGGAAAGGAAATGGATTGTTAGTGGCATATGAAAATGTTATTTACAGACGCAAACTAAAATGTGTTATAGCCAGAAAGCCAATGTTTTTTGACTTGCTTTCCCGGAGTTAATATTCTCCAATCATATTTTAAGTAAGCTTACTTTGGTTAAGAAAAAAAAAAGCCTTCTACAATTATAACACTTTTTTTTAAACTCCTCATAAGATCTCTCGGCTGGTAAAATTTCAGATGAAGTAGAGTGGATAACAGCAAAAGGTTAATTAATAACAAATACCTGCCCTTTGGATCACATGAGAAGTTCAGCATGTGACAGGCTTTAGTCTTAATTTCTCTACATTTAAAGAGAGAGTAGGATTTAAAAAAAAAATTACACTATCATTCACCTCTAGGCAGATTTCAAGCTCAACTTTTTTTTTTTTTTTTTTTAAATAAAGATGCTAAAATATTCCTACACTTCAGAAATACTCAGAGGCTTTATTGCAATATTTAATAACAGAAAAGGTGGAACAAAATGTTTTGTTCTGTCTGATACTGAATAATTTAGCTTTTTATTGATCTTTACAGGCTTATTTTCAATATTTGATTTTAAAATACAACTACCGAAATTACTTCTGTAGCTGCAGAAGACAAGAAAAAATAGGCATAGATGGGGCTTTAAAGAATACGAGGGTAAAATACAGTGTTTGGATAACGTTTGGTAAATGTTCTTTGCCAGAATCCTCCAGAACTCTTCGTATTTTTCTTCTAATGTATAACAAAATTTTAATACGATGGTTTGCAAAAAAAACCCTAAATAGACTACATGTAATTTCTATTATTTTCAGATCCAGAAAAATACATCCATTGTAAAATCATAGTCCATTTACAGTATCACTACACCATAATTCAGCTTTTTTTTTCTATCATTTCTTTGTGTGCCCTATGTGGCAAAATTATAACACTGTATATTGAATAAAACAGCTTGAAGACTTGCAAAGGTATTTGCTATTATGACAAATGACTTCTCTCCCATTCAAAAGCATCCTAGAACCAGCTTATTTTACAATGCCCATGCAAAGCACATACATTAGAATCCAAAAAGGAACACAGAAAAAAGCCTACAAACACTTATTTCTAGACTTCCTTATGTGTCTTACTTAGAGTAATTCTATCATTTAGCTTTCCAATTGTAAAGACTGTGCCTTAGTATAAAATACATTTTAATGGTAATGGTTTTCTGCTTGCAGAACAAGAAAGCAGATATAGTAGGTAAATTAATCACTATAAAACATTCACTGAATTCTCCAATTAAAGCTTTATCATTGGACAATGACATTCCCACAAATACTCTTATCAATCTTTATTTTTAGGTAGAGCAGCATCTGGTTTGGATGCATATGAATTTTGAACTGATTCCTTAAGAGAAGTCTTTCAAGTGCTTTTGTCCTTGGATGTTGGATTTAGTTTAAAAGCATCTGGTGTCTTAATTTCAAGACACCTAAGTCTTGGGAAATCTGATAACTGATTCATGATCATGTTTCTTCAGAACAAACAAAAAAAAGTCACTGCAGGTTTTCTTTGGATAAGCCTTTTTTAAAGTGCAGCAATACTTCAGTGAAGAAATATTATCATTATGCAAATTACTTTTATATGGCAAGGGAAAAAAGTTATTTAAAAAAAAAAAAAAAAGCTGCCAACCTGAATGTGAAGATCAAGGAAAAAGCACCCTTATAAAAGCAAAAAAAAATTTGACAAACAGCAGGAAAATACCAAAGCATTTCCATATATATTTGAAATACTTCCTGTATTGTCAAGAATCAGCTTACACCAGAGATGCTCAAAAGTGAATCTTGCAGAATATTTGCCTGAAAAATAATGAAGTAAACTTGGACTTTTCAAAGAAAATTCTGAAGAAAAAAGCCAAATAAGAGGTTCAAAAGCGTACAGGAGCCTGATGAAAAGTACAATTACAATCTCATAAAGTGAGAGCTCCATAGTAATCATAAAAAATAATTCAGCTGAGGAAACTCAAACGGTTTCTCACATAGCTGCTTTCAGAACACTGGATCATAATTCAAAATCAAATTATTAGAATACACTTGTTCAGATTACTCTTATTCATCACTATTTGTTCTCATTGCAGAGCTGGCAGTTTGTCCTGAGATATTAGGTCAATTTACTAATTAATTTTCAAAGTTAAAGAAGACGCACTTTGCAAGTATGCATTTGCTCTGCTTAAATGAAATGACAATAGAATCTCAATATGTTTAACTCAGGTATCCTCTAACCTGGCTATGAAGTCATGCCAACTTTGACAAAGCTGTTGGATCCAGAAACATTAGAAGTCTTTGACCCTCTAGTTTAAAAGAGGAAAACCCATTTCTTGACAGCTTCACTTACATAAATCATAAAATCGTTTATAAGTTGTTCCATATACAGCGTTTGCTAAACTACTGGGAGGTTGTTGACGCGTATATGACTGTAGTTCAATAGGTACAGAAATCATACAAAAACGGTCAGAAAAAAATCTCCAGATAGCTTGACGAACCAGATTTCAGTGAGACAGACATGAAGGACTTCAATGTGTAAGTAGGCAGTCCTTGTTTCACAAATAGGAACAGGAGCAGTACTCGGGAAAGCAGACTGCCAATTGATATCAACCAACCACAAATCATGGACTTCAATTAAAAATAGCATAGTACACCAACATAAACAATGAGCACTTTGGGTTTTTTCTTTCCTCTAAAACCAGAACACTGCTTTCGAAAGTAGCAGACCAAATTACACAACCTCATTTATTTTCTTTTAGCCAATAACTTTTGTGTCAGTTTTCTGACTTCAGAACTTCAATGATCAGCATTTGATGAGGTCACACTTAGAGAAATCAAGTTGACAAAATTCAGCAGAAGAGGATAATCACTAGCTGCTGCTCACAGACTATCTTGAGATATGAATTAATCAACTGATTACTTAAGACAATAAACACATGCCTGTGTAATTACACATAGTGTAGCAATAAATGTAACACTACTCTATAGAGTATCATCACATGGTTCATGCACGGAGCCTTCCTGGGCATTATCTTTTAGTATATACTTCGTTTAATAAGCTTAGACATTCCTCTGAAGCCAGACAAGCTGGTGCAATATTTTAATTTATGGGAATTATGGTTAAAGGTGATCTGAACAAACAGTTGGGAACTGAAGCAGTAATTACTGGAACCAAGGAAGTGTGGAATATTAGGGATAAATAAAATAAAGTCATTTGCTTGAAGACGGTGTCAGGAAGGTTCTTCAGGATAATTTTAAACGAATTAAAATTGCTTTATGAAAATGCAGTAGTATTAGATGGATTAATGATCTATTAATGTCTATCATTTATAATAATAATAAAGTTTACTACTTCAACTTATGTAGAATAATATCATATTTGATATATCGTCATGAACATGTAGGACCAAACTATTTCAGTTAACTGTTCATATAAGCTGAGACACTAAGCTTCTCCATTACGCTGTAAAGTAACAGCCTTCAGGACTCATAGTTCTGCCTCTTCCATCCCCACATATTCAATTATAATACATGAGTAATGCACGAAGATTACTATCCTTAGGGTTTGAATTTCCTCTTATGGCCTTTTCATTTAGAAAACAGTATCTGAAGAGGATACATTTTCATTTTTCCACTTCTAAAAGATTCACCAGCACAGTAGCCTCAGCAACTGTCTATGTGAAGCTTAAGTGTCATTCAGGTGGGTCACGCAGATTTTGGGACCCAAATTGTTCATTTGTTAAGTGACCAACATTACAGTGCCACGAAAAACATTTAAAAACATGCTAGAACAGACATCATCATGCACTTGTCCCTTTCTCTCATGAAGGGACAACTAAGAAGTTGCTAAGCATAAGGAAAATAGATATGTGTGCCACAGTACCACCATCTACATTCTCCAAGAAAAGTTGCCAAAGCTTTATGAACCCTTGGCAACGCCTGGGGAAGCAGTGTGTGGATCATGGACACTTAATTGTCATCACACAGTCACAGAATCACAGAATGGTTAGGGTTGGAAGAGACCTCTGGAGATCACCTAATCCAGTTGATCTGATAAAGCAGGTTCACATAGAGTAGATTGCACAGGAATGTGTCCAGGCAGTGATGATCACTTAATGCTCAGCCCTGAATGATCCTGAATTTTCGTGGATCAGCCAGATGTGCTAGATGAAGATTAGAGCGATATTGCATTAGTAGCTCACCTTGTCAGCTGGTGAAGAAAATGGAGGTATTCAGTAACAGATATCACAAGATCTTCATTTGGGTGCCTCAAATGGTAGAAAATCCTGTCATTAGCAGCTCTGCTGGGGTGACATCTGCTGCAACTGGAACCTCCAGAAACAAGGCAGGTGCTCCTGTCCATCAGTGAAAGCAAGAGCGTACTTTAGGGACAAACAAAAGATTTTCTAGCAGTACTGATGGCAGATTTCACTCTTTTTTCATGTAGAACTGGAAATCACAACATAAGCAATACTCGATGCACCTCAAAAATTAGATGTGGGATTTGAGAATGTATTATCAGAAGTATAATCTGCTGTGAGACAAGTGGCAACCTCATCTGAGATCCAGCTGTCACGATCTGATGCTTGGGTGGGTTCACATTTCCATTGTCCGTGGTCATACAGTCTACACTGTGTTCAAGTGTGTATTTTACAGTAGTAATTAATACTTGGCTAAAGCAAATGAAACTATTTAATTCAGTGAACTGGATTTAACTTGAACCCATTCTAGGGACAATGATTGCAGATGATTTGTAAATACTTTGGGAAAAATATTAGACATAATTTGCATAGGAAAAGAAAATCTGAGATTCTTTCAAAGTTCAGAAACTGGATTTGGTTCATAGAATTTTTGAGGTAAGAAGAGACCATCTAATCTGACCTACTGTGTAACACAAGGTATGATCTGAATGCAGATTCTTGCTCTAATTCAACCATCTTATGTTCAGATATGGCTTTAGAAACGTAAACTTTATGTATTTTGAACTCCTAAGTCTGAAAAATGTGTCTAAAATTTGCAAAGGGAATATTATTTCTGGGAGATACTGGCATTACTATTTCTCATCTTGGACAGAAATCCCACAGTATCCACTTCTGGTAATTTTGTCTGCTTTTCTGTCACAGGCTACAAATGTATCAGTTGTGCAGAGAAAGAAAAAAAAAATAAAAAAAAAGAAGACTGCAAATTCTTTCAAATGTTTCTAGACATCATAATTCCAGCAAATTATTTCATGCTGTATCTGACAGGTAAACTGCCTTTTAAAATGAAACTCTACTACTTCAGTGCTACTAGAAGAATTTAGCTCACAAGGTTTTTACGTATCTCACTCAGGCCCTGCAGTCCGACAATGCCACATCTTGATGTCCAACGTTAAATTCTAATAACTGCACATTATTTAGCTTTCTACCATGGCATGGTGTAACCATTTGCAGACTGCTTCCTTGAGCACATGGTCTTTTTCAAATCTGATATAATTTCACTGTCATCATATTTTAGGCATCAGCCTTACACGTTCTCCACGAACAGGATGATTAACCACCAGAAAAAGAAGATACATGTGAATCAATACTTGTAGAACAGATATTTTTTGTTTGCAGCTGCATTTGGTTTTGTCTTGTCGTTGTCACAAATCTTGTCCCTTTTCTCCTGCCATCTTCATTCACTTGCACCTATTCCTCTAGACTGGCAGTTCTGCTTGCTAGCACACAGTTTTGTTTCTCCTCAGGAGAACAGCAACAAAAAGGCAAAACCGAAAGCCTGTAAAATATCTTTGTTCTTGCTTCTGTTGTAATAAGTTGCTACCCACCTGGTACAAGGCAACAATTATCTCTCTCCCAATATCTTATCTTTCACATATTTATAAAGGAACGTATTTTGGACCTTAGAAACTTTCTGGACACAACTGGTATCACTGATACGTAATAGTCCACTAAATACCAGAGCCATAGCACCATTGTAGTTGCTCTGAAGCCAATCAATGAATATGCCCAATAGCACAGTTTCCCTAGGGACAGGTTTGCCTCTAACAAGCAGGAATGTTAGTGTGATGCCATGTCGCTTTTTTCTGCACCTGTACTGCAAAAAACAATCAGGAAAAAAACAGACAGATCTGTGATGTCCCCAAGTTCCAGCAATTCCTATACGCCAATAAACACCACTAGGACAATAAACTTCTCTAATTCATGAAGCAAATCAGATTGACTAATGGCCAATTTTAGAACAAGAGGAGTGTGACAGTAGCTCAAAGCTAACTGACTCCACCACAGTACGTTGCACTATGCTAAGCCTGCACTGTGCAAAATCAGACAACTTGGTCTGGAGTCATGAAAGTGAATCCAATGTCTTAAAATTTCCACTAAGACATAGTATACTGGGGAAAAACAAACAAACAAACAAACCCAAACAAGCAAAAATGAAAAACAAATGTAAATAAACAAAACAGAGCCCCTCCCAGCTATATTAGAAGATGAAATACAGCTGATATATTTTAATAGCTTTAAAACATATTAGAGGTATAGTCCTTCTGGCTTTTAAGCAATATTTGTCTACAGTTTTATAAGGTTAGATGTAAAATGATGCTGACCTTAATTCTAATTCACTGTGGAAAGTCTTGCTGGAAGATGAGTGGGGTGAGAAACAATTGACTTATTACAGAACTTGAAGCAGGGAAAAAGAAGGAAAGCTCGAAGTTATTATTAGGTTGCCAAAGTTTGTGGACTCAATCGTGTCTACAGGCAATCTATCATAATCCAATTTAAACCAAATTCATATCAATTTGAAGTGATTTCTTACTCATATAAAACTGAATCAATGGAATCTTGAACTAAATTAATAAAAGTGTCCATACAGGAAGTTGCATAATGTTAACCAAATAAACTCTAAAAATGGTATTAACAAAAGCAATGCAGCCCACAAGAATCAAGTGATAAGATTGTGTGCTGATGAATAGCAGATGCTGTAAAGACAGAGACCTTTTTGATCAGTTTGCATTCAATCTCTTCTATTTTCAGATATGCGATAGAGGACCTAAATGCTATCCCTGTTCTTTGAAGTCGTTTTGCAAAACTCATTGACATTGATAAGGACAGCAGTAGACCCTTGCTATTGATTGCTTCTGCCTACACATGTCCACAGGCAGGCTCCCAGCAACCTGATGCAAACCCAGTTTCTAAGAATAACTGGCTAAATAATGGATGAATTGTGACACACACACCTTGTGTTTATCCACAGTGAAAACTCTGAAATTTCATCTGTAACTCAATTAGGCTGTTAAAATCTTATTGCATTAGGGCAAGTGAGTATTGCTCGTTGGGCTTAATTCTTACAAAGGCTGTCAACCCAGTCCTTATTTTACTGTTCTACAGTTCTGGACTTCCTTGTGTATCAAGGCTTGCAATTTCCAGGAAATCTTCATGGATGATGGAATGGTGCAGTAGTGTCCTCTCATTACTGAATTTTCATCCCAGATGGCTTGGCAGTAACACTACTCCAGGTCCTGCTGTCACACAGGAGCTTCATCTGAATTACCTCTGTTCCAGGCTCCTGGACAGCTTCCTGCCCTTGTTTCCTAGACATAATGTCTTCTCCAGACTTGTGTTATCACTATACTTCACCCCACTGAAGCATAATGGGGACAGCTGTCTCCCCCATTAATGAGAGGATGAACAGATGTGGGCGAAGGAGCCACTTACTGTATGACTAGTGGCCTAAGTTCAGAACAGAGACAGAGAAATTACAGTATGCTCCAATATGCGGTAGATGGTCACAGCAGTTACCTCTCATGCCCTTAGGTCTTTGTGAGTAAATCTACATTAGAGTGCATAAAGCCGGTTGTTCTCATTGCTGAGCATGAATTTCTTGGTGCTTTAATTAATTCACCCACAGCGTGAGCAACACTGTGGTTGATGCACACTCATTCTTGAAGAGCTTGGGCATATGATTACTACCATGAAACAAAGACTAATGGACTGATAGAAACAGTGGACTAGAAACTTGCAGGAAAATAGAAAAGTAGAATTTTATTCAGAAAGGCAAATCTAACTTGAACTCCTTCTGTCAGAAGCTGTCATCACAAAAAAAAACATATATACATACATTACATATATGTATTTTTTATCTGCACTCATTTCCCTGAGTCTCCCAAAGGCTTTCTGGGTTGAGAAATGACTCTTTTTAGTTTTAAGTTTTACCTGGAGTTGTATTTAAAAATTATGTGCAGTCATATTTTTATTTGTTGGCTTAAGAACACTTGGGGCAGATGGAAAGAGGAAAAATCAGAGTTTTCATTTGCTTTTGTTCTTGAAAAGCTGGTTTATGTACCCTATGCAGCAAGATGAAAAAAAAATATAAAAAAAAGAAAAATTAAATCACAGCAATAAAATATATAGGCACTTCTCTGACTTGCCCAATAAATGTGCTATTCCAGATAAATGGGAAATGTGTATATTCTGTTAGCATACTTTTTAAATATGAAAGGCCTTTTCCCTTTTCTCTCTGAATGTTTCTGTAGCAGAACACAGCCTTCCAGTTAGTTCTTGTGATGTGGCTGCAAGCCTTTTGCTTCTATGAATTTTGATGAAATCAGACTGCAGGAATGAAAGTTTTCTTACAGCACTGGTTTTCTTAATTTCTGAATCTGACCAGACTTCTAATTTATGCAACTGGTATATTTTGGTGTGTACTTTTCTGCTAGAAAGAGAAGGTTTGCAACAAAAAACCCATTCCTACGCTTAGCAGCTAAGTTTTTGATTTAAGCCAAACAGAAATTTATGAATATTCATTTTAAGATTTTGGTCAAATCTTTAATGCAGAACCACAAAAACTTGAAGTCATATTAAACCTGAATTAGATAAATATTGCGGAGAGCATTATCAAGATACACAATCGTGTGATGACATAACAGGTTAAATCGTAGCACTATTTCAGTCAAATCTCTATTTATACTCAACAGTAGAAAGCTGTGTTAAAAAAAAAAAAAGGAAAAACAGACACATCTTAAGAAAGTGGGTAATAACTAACAGGATATTCAAAGGTATGTTCTACTTATCCCATGACTACCTAAGGTTTTCCCCTTGCACAGAAAAATTTACTGAATCTGGCAAGCTGATTTCAGGCCAGCTACTGGGACCTCATCTGGAATAGACTAATTGGAAAGGAACGTGTATACAAGCGTCCCAAAACCCAGATGATTGCCTTGATCAGCAGGCTATGCAATTAGGGCTCTATTTCTGGGTTTTCGTGATAATTTGGAACTTAGTGTTGCAGTGTTCTCTCCAATAAAGAACAAAAATAAATGCAGAAAGCTCGATATTGTATTACATGTGGAATTCTTCTTATCCAGCCAAATCTATCTGCATTTGCTTTGCTGTTACTAGCAAAATCTTTACTTCTCTTTAAAAATACTCTTGCTTCACTTTAAGGAAACAAGGGAACATTTTCACACTCAGCAATACCCTACAGAAATCCAGGCATCCTTCTCTTTGGAGAATGGAGGGGGGGAGGGGGGGAATAAAAAATAAGAGAGAATAGGTGCAAATGAACAAAAGGGGTCAAGCTAACATGAGGATTTTTAGGCACATCTCAGAGAACAAAATCTGTACAAAAAGGAATAAAACAAACCCTTCAGTGTGGCAGGTCCTTAAAAAGGTTTGCTGCCTCTGATTCACACTGATGAACTCTTATGGGTCTCTTTCCTGTATTCAGTGCTACATTAAAATCCAAATAAATTTCCAGTTTAAGAAAGGGCTAGTGTCAGCTGCCAATCAACACAAGTTCTGCTTTAATATCCATCCAATTTATTCTCTAAGAAGAGCCCCAGCTGTAGTTTGCCTCTTCACTGTATTTTGTATTTTTCTAATGCTCTTGCAGATTGGTTTTACTCACCTCCTTACATCCTCAATACAGCTGTAGCCGTCTGTTCACGAACTGCACAGAACACAGGCAATACAGTTGTTTCTGTTTGTGTACCAGATCTAGTAATTATTGTCACCATTTCAACACACTGTGTTGTTACTGCAGGCTGCCAACTATTGTTTTTCATGTGCATAGATTTTATACCTAAAGAAAGAAACCTTCTATTGTTATTTAATAAAAGTACTTCAATAATACTACCTTACATTTATATAAATCCCTTTCCATCCAAGAGTCTTAAAATACTTTATGAACATTTTTTTCCTTGGATATAATGCTCTGGATTGTTCCAGCTGCAACTGAAGACACAGCTCCTTGTAACATACAACGTATCTGCTTAACAGCGCAAAGCAGCACTACACTGTTGTGAACATACCTATACGACTACCCCAGTCGCATAATCACAGAATGCTAGGGATTGGAAGTGACCTCAAAAGATCATCCAAGTCCAATCCCCCTGCTGGAGCAGGAACACCCAGATGAGGTTACACACAAAGGCATCCAGGTGGGTTTTGAATGTCTGCAGAGAAGGAGACTCCACAACCTCCCTGAGCAGCCTGTTACAGTGTTCTGTCACCCTCACTGTGTAGAAGTTTCTTCTCATATTTAAATGGAACCTCCTATGTTCCAGTTTGTACCCATTACCCATTGTTTTATCATTGGTTGTCACTGAGAAGAGCCTCCTCCTGACACTCACCCTTTACATATTTATAAACATTAATGAGTCACTCCTCAGTCTCCTCCAAGCTAAAGAGACCCAGCTCCCTCAGCCTTTCCTGGTAAGGGAGATGCTCCGCTCCCTTAATCATCTTTGTGGCTCTGCACTGGACTCTCTCCAGCAGTTCCCTGTCCTTCTTGAACTGAAGACAACATCATAAGCATCCCAGAGCAGAAGCACTGCAGGGCAATGTTAGAAGGTATCAGTATGGACCAATTTGCTGGTCCCGTGATCACTGCTACTAAGAAAATAGGACCACAGGTGTTCTGACCCACAAAAGCAGGTTTAAGGGGAAGTCTGAGACATCATTTGTAAATATGGATGATAGGAACTCGGGAATAAATAGAGCAGTGTCTAAGATGCTAAGGTGCCTTTTTAATACTGATTATGTCCAAAAAGGCTAAACACTCAAACAAGAAATACAAGAAACTTTTTGAAGATCTGTGAAGATTTGAAGATCTGTGGAAAAAGCAGGTGAGCTGCTTTACATAAAGGCACAGAAAAACCTCTCCTTCTGCTTATCAACCTCCTAAGTAAAAGAAGGCCCTGACAGTGCCAGAACTTGTTCTCTATTTACCTCCAAGGATAAACTAACCTAGTGGTTTATGGTAAGGTTCTTACTTTCACACAACCAGACTTAACCCTTTCAAGTTCCTTGTTTTAGAGATTGAAACTCCATGGCAGCACCAAGTAGAACAACAAGAAGAAATGGGGTCACATTATTTCCACAAAAGATATTGAAGNTTACTATTTCTCACAAATGCTGTAGTGAAGCCTGAAAAGGGAAGCAAGAAGAAATGGGGTCACGTTATTTCCACAAAAGATATTGAAGCACTATGCAGCAAAGCCCACTTTGTCAACGCTCCTCATCACCTACAGTTATGATACGAGCTATATCTTGGGAGGGTCTGTGGGGTTCGAAGTAAGTGAGTCTTCAGATCCCATAGAGCCACTTACATTGTGCCACACTGTGACTTTGAAAATGCTGCTGACCTGTGAAATAAATGTAGGCCTCACAAGCTTAACTGTAAAATTAATTAAAGTTGAGGTGCTTTCCACCCAAATTGCCTCTGTACCTAGCAACTAGAAAAAAAGGCATTTTTCTAGGTATATGTCCAACATGAAGCCTTGAAGCTCTATATGCACATCAAGGACAGCACACAACCCTAAAGTTTGTCTGAATCTGTTTTTGTTGAAAAAGGCTGTTATGGTATTGGCCCTGTTCTTATCTCTTGAAGACAGTAGCCCAAATTCTCCTCTGTTACACAATTCCAATCTCACATTGATTTCAATGGGCTTCAGTGGAATAACTGAAAAGAGAATTTGGCCCGTAATCTCTGACTTTATCATATAACTACTAAGTGCTTGGCTAAGATTAGATTTAAAGATAGCCCAGGGGGATAACTCAAGGACTTAGAACCTTTACTGACACCAAAGTCTCCTGCCTTTGGGGAAAACACAAAACAGAACAAAGTGCCTTTAAAGTACTATATTCCTCCAATGGGGGGAAACCCCTAACTAAAATGCTAACTGATGTTTCTCTTCCTCTTTTAATAAGACAAGGAAGGGGGAATACTTATGTTCCAGAAGATAATACATCTTTTCCTTTTCCAAAGTTTTCTTTCAAAGATTTCTATGTGGGTATACTCGATTGTCTGAGCAAATGGAATACTTTCTGCCTTTTTTTTAATCCTCCATACAACATAATTTGAAACAGAAAGTACCTCCATACACATTTTTCTACAAGGATTTTCTTGACTTCCTTTGAGTTGGTTGCCCAAATAGATGGGTCTAGTTTCTGCTGCAGGCTGCTCTGTGCTACCAGTTAAGCAGTCTGGGAGCTGGAATTTAAGCAGTCTGTGAGGGATGAGACTTCGTTGAAGCTTGAGCTATTGAGTACTAAACAGAAGGCAGATTCCTACAGTCCTGTGACCTTCAATACTTGCAGTGACAATAAGTTTAAATGCTTATTCATGACTGAATAGGTGCCTTATTAGCCACTCACCAGTCTTCCTCCCTCGAATTGGACTCACAGCTTTTGAGTTAGCAGAAGTCACTGATTAAAAACCACTTGACTGGGTTCCACAGCAATGGGGCTGCTTGCAGCTGACTTTGTGCAGACAAGTACACTGCTCTTCATGCTTGGGGAGAAAACAAACAAACAAACAAACAAAAAACAGAGAAGAAAATGAGAAAAGGAAATCAAGCACTTCTTCACACTCTGAATTTTTTAGTTAAACACTACCACTTGGTTTATATTACAAATTATTTTGAAGCAAGAAAAGCAACTGTGATTTCTATCTAGCTTGGAGGTGAAGAAGAAGAAAGATCACAGCTACATTTCCAGATTTTAGGAAGATTTTCATCTTAGTAGTTGCAGCAGCTAATGTTATTCATGAAGTAAACAAATAATGCCTTGCCCAAACAACCGTGAACCCTTGATGTAATGTTAACTGAGAAATTAAATGCAAACGATAATTTTACAAACATCTTTTCTAATAAAATTATACTTACTTGAAGGCCAAAAGGAACATGGAAGATACTGAGAGCACAGGATCGGTGAATTAAAACAAGTCCCAGGAGAAACAGGTAACTCACAGCCACTTTTGTAAGCTTTTGTGTATTTAGATTTTTAGTCTAAATTATACCTCTGGAAAGAAAATCTACCCTGGGTTTACGTGCCTATCGAAATGTATCTTACGGATAATGCTATTGGAATATTTATGCTTGCAGAAGCCCTACTCTCTCACTGCTCTCCAGAGAAGGCACGGATCAGGGCCACGGGACAAACTCACCAGCTGAAGGTCCCTTGCTCCCTTTCTAATTTACCTCAGGCCATACTGACAGGCTTGATACAGATTTAATTAGCAAACAGCTGTGGCTGTTAGAGATGCCACAGCCCGACTTGTTTGTTACTGCCCCTCTGCCAGAGGTTATCATCTTCTCAGGAGAACAGTTCAGATCTGCTTTATGGCCGGAGCAGCTCAGTTTAAAGCCACCATCACTGACAACGTGGACTTTGCTTTCAGGGTAATGCCATGACCCTGGTGGAAACAGCAGCATCCAGAGCAGTAAAAACAAGCAACTAGTAGCATTTTAGTTCACCATAGAAACTACCCATGCAAAAGTATCTCGGCAGCCTGCAGCTCTAGTAGGCTTTGTCACTGTCTTAAGCTACACCGTTGTAAACTATAAATAAATAGATGCAATATCTGTCTGCCAACTATAAATAAAGACATGTAATACCTGTCTGCTGCTCTCTGTGCTGCTTCCCTGTTCTCTTCTCCAAGCTCAATTCTGCATTAAACCTATGTGGTTAAAATCAGTGATGGCTGTCAATATTATGCAGAAAGGGAACATTTCTGTGTCTTTTTTGCTGACTGGTAGAACAGCATAATAAATCTACTTATTTTACAACTGTGTGGTATGGACTCCGAAAGCTATTCCTGAAACCAATTTCCACAAAAATAAAACAATTCCAACTTATCCCCATACGCAACATCAGACTTGCTGCACAATTACAGGGAACTACACTCTGCCAGCACTGTTAAATTGAGGACCTTTCTTTTCCTGGCCCTGCTGCTGCTGGACAGCTTATGTTCCCACTGCTCTGCCTCCATCTGTGCTAACAACAGAATCCTTTTTGATTAAAATGTTGCTGAGCTATATTGTGAAATCTCACTTGAACTGTGCACTTGCTTCACTTTGAGATACTCTTCCCCCATTTGGATGCAAGATATCCATCTGAAAGTTACACCTCCAGCCTGAGGTATTTCAATGAGAGATAAATCTTTAAATTCACATAATTTTTCAAGGAAGGGGAAACTCAAGCTCTGCATTAGGCTTTTCCTATTGTGTATATACATACTGGTTTTCTGTTGTGTTGTTGTTTTTTTTTTTTAATAATGAGAAAATTAACCAAGATGTCTGAGAGAATGCGTGGAAAAAGTGCAAGTGGGAAATATCCACACATGAGGAAACAAGGCAAAGCTTTCTGAAATAAAAAAAAATAAACAGTGTCTTACTAAAGATCTTCTTAAACGAGATGCAGAAGGAGCAATAATAACTAACTACTGTTTAGGAACTGAGGTACTAAACACTGAAACGCCTATATTTCATGAAGAAATCTTTAGCACACTTTGGTCTCCACACAAAGCCTACCTTTTTTCTTTCTTTTTCTGATCATGAGAAATGTACAGTGTAAGCTTTCCTGTGTTCTCAGCGAGACTGACAATTGCACAGCCATTCAATTTTCTATTGAAAACATGCTAACTGCAAAGTCACATTTAGCTATGTTTTGCAGCAGGTGAGAAACACCTTTTGTCACAGCAAAGAGCATGAAGTCTGCTTCCCAATTAAAGGCAAAAGGATAAAAATGTAACATATTGAAGTAGGGATTAATAAGAAAATTACCAGAGGAAATTAAGATAAATTAGTAATTAATTAGACTGCAATTAGGAGATAATTAAGTAAATTAAGGAATGTAGGATGTACATTATATGTTCCAGCTAAAACAATAGGTCTAGTCCAAAATCTAACATCACTAAACACTTTCACAATTCTCAGTGACATATTTCAGGTTTTGAAGTACCAAAGTTTGCATTTTCAGGTGGGCATTCAGCCTAAACAATATCTTTGTGGTTAAGAATAGTGAAAGCAAAGAAGAGTTTGATACATCACTTGGGAACCATCCAAAATTTCGGGAATGATGTAATTCCTGCATTAAAAAAAAAAGATCTGGTCTGAGTCCAAGGTCAAAGTCTCTTTAGTAACTGGAACAAGAATTCAGTATTTTATATCAATGTCACTGAAAGCAGAGAATACTAATGCAGGAGATGGAGACAAACAGAAAACATTAGGATTCCTGACATTTGAAAATATCAGAAGTCTTCATGCCTGAATTGTATTCCGGGGACAGATACAGGCTAGTTCTTTATGTAAACCACTACTTGGATAGATACCTTCAGGAAGGGTAACTTAGGAGGTTGAAGGAAAGTGTGTTGTGTGGATTTCAGAGGCATTACAAGAAGAGAAGTACTTTTCTCTCTCTAACTAATGCCCAAACATCCACTGATATAAGAAGATCTAGTTTGTTTTCACTGGTCCCCAGAGTTCCAGTGCCACTCAGATGTAAGATTCACTTTGAATATGCATTATTCAGTACTTTACAGTTCAGCCCAGGTACAGCTAGCGCAGGCATTACATACAGTTCAGAGCTGGTGTGTCTGAGTTAACCACTCTTTTATATCAAGTTCTTACACTTTCGCAAAATACGATACTACTCTATCCAGAGAGGGGGAAAAGGTCTGTTTGTAACAAGTCTATGACATTGTACTTCAGCTATTACAAAGCAATCAATTTTCCAACAGGCCTAACCAGGAGTAAATTTAGGATCCAAATTATTACGCTTAAATTAGCCTCTCTGGCTGTTATTCCTATCTGATATGAATTCTTCTTAGACTGCGAAGGTACAGAGCTAAAGCCTGATTAAAAATAAAAAGTGAGCATACACTTTCTCTATGATAAAATACCTCTCTCTTCAATGAGTTTAAACTTGCAATTATGTTTGAAGACTGATGTCAGATAGTTGCTGAGCTTCTGTTCGGGCACTGAGAAATGTCTTTATATTCACTAAGTATTGCACAGAGCCATAGGCCAGCATCGTGAAAACTGTCTCTGTTGCCGATATAGGGGACTAAGTAGTATATGCGATGTTTCCAGGAAGAATCCTTAGAAAGGAGTCCCCAGCCGTTTTCATGAAAAAAAACAGGTAAATGATTTCCTTTTGTTCTATGACTTAGTTTCTTCTCTCTCTCTTTCATCAGAAGTCTGAAGTACATCAGAAAATATACGATAGATAAATACAATTAAATATTGTTTACACAGTATTAATTACCTGGATGGAAAAATACAGTTGCCAAAGAAATCTATATAGAAGCATGGGAGTCAGCCACCAGAACATGATCATTCTCTAAATAAATATAACTACATAGCATTAAATAGCAGCAGCATGAAGTACACTAGAATAGGACGAGTAGAATAATATGTTCAATTGTAAATCACTGCGCATGGAAATTTAGGCAAGCGTAATACAATTACCCAAATGGAGGTCAAATGCAATTTCACAGGGTGAATAGCAGACTATGACCATGTATCTGTTTAATTTTTTTAAATTTCAGAGTGATCCAGCTGTTATTTAACATTGGGAAATATATTTCATTTTTCATATGCTATTCTGATGAACACAATTAATTAATTTAGCAGACAATTGCAATTTGCATAATTTTCACAAAGAACACTTAGTTAATATTTGGAGTTTTTTATTCCGTTCTCCACGCTTAAACTAAAAAGGGAAGAACACAAAGCAAAAAGAGACTACTAATCATAGCGCTTAGCTGAGATCGCCTCAAAATGCTACCTATCATTATAACCTGGAATAGATAATTTTGCTGTAGAGGAACAGTACTATAAAATATAAGCAATGGAGATAAGACATTACATTTATTTTGCTAATTTATATATATATATATATATATATATGAGGAAAACCTCAGAGATATTTGACTTGCCTATAAATCTTCCACCAGATATAAGAAACAAAACAAATTAAAACGGCAAAGACCAGGTTTTAGCTTTCAATTCCATACCAATGATCTCGGCAGGATTTCTGTTTTGTGATCAGTCTCAAGTTGTGGTCTCACAAAAATAAGGATCTTGCTCTTTAAGTCCTATTTACTACTTGTATGCTTTATTGTTATTTACTGATATTCAGAGTTTTATTTTTCTTTCTTCTCTGGAAGATCTTGCTTCTGTAATACGTACAGGAACAAATAAATGAGACAAAACGG
This sequence comes from Pampusana beccarii, assembly GCA_013399365.1. Taxonomy (NCBI): domain Eukaryota; kingdom Metazoa; phylum Chordata; class Aves; order Columbiformes; family Columbidae; genus Pampusana; species Pampusana beccarii. The sequence goes on from VWYH01002212.1 coordinate 529,377, forward strand.
CTAGGCTCTTTGAAAATGTGAAATTTCATCACTCCGTTGATTCAGAGTCAAAAGGAGAACTCTAATCAGAGGAGTTGGGTCAGGTTTGCATCTCAGACACTGCTGCAATAAATCAATATTCATGAAAATATTTCTATCAGTGACATCATTGACCAGTTTCTGTGTTAGCTTTCGAAACCAATTAAAAAATATTTTTCATTATGAGAGTGTCTTTTAGAGGCCTCACATACATACCTGAATCACAGTATCCAAAGGGCACAAACCGTAAGTTGTTCTAACTTGCAAAATATAATGCCTATTACAGAAAATGACACAAAGGGTTCACCACCTTAAAAACCTTTAGTACTATTCCCATAAATACAGTACTTCATTAACAAGACACTAGGTTGGATCAATGCTAGCTCTTCCTGACAGTTCTGTTACGTACTTGGCTCATTTTGTTAGTTTAATGAACTTGTTCCCAATTCAATCCCATAAGTACACTGTGGTGTCTGCTTTAAAAAAAAAAAAAAAAGAAATTAAAAATATGATTCAGCTGATACAGATTTTAGAGTAACTCATCTGTGCTATACTGAGTGATTTTTTTGGCCAGAGATCAGCAATGAGCAGCAGCGTGAAACAACTTTTTCTGCTGCAATGCTTTTTCCCTTGTGAGAACTGGTAACAATGTAAAAGTACCACTTAGTTTTGTTAGTTTAAATAGTTCTCTGGAAAATATTCATTCTGCTGAACAGCTGTTCCATGGGTAGGGACATATATGCTGTATCCCTGAAAAACAATTAGAACAGGCAGATGACACACAGATGTGTCTGGCCCCAGTGTTTTCTGAGCTGCCCCAGAATTAAAGATTTTTCTTCTCTCTGCGTGCAGACTGATAACATCATTGGAGTCACAAGTCTACAAAGAAGAGATGAACTTGGCAGCATCAACACTGAAACCAAAGGGTAAAATTTATGCTTACTGTACACAGCCCAACTGTTCAAAGAACTGAGCAGGTTGGCACTTATCCAGCAGAGCACTTAGAGGACATCTGGGACTCCGGACGTGCCCACAGCCAACCCCGTGTCTCAGGGCTTTGCCCAACTACGGCCTGAGAACCGAGCACCTCATAGGGCAGAACCTGTGCCAGACTGCTGTACCAGGGGCTTGGCCATCACGCTTGCTGTTAAAGGGCCGGTATTTGCTGACAGCAATTGCGATGTCAATCTACTCAGAGGGACCTGCCGCATACCATGGAAATATCACAGAAATCCTACCAATGAAACATCACTGAAGTTAATGAAGATTTTACTGTTAGTTTCAACACAGATGTCATTTCACCTGGTGACCTCCCCACCTTTTTTCTTTTTTTTTTTTAAATTTTATTTAAAGCATTTTGCGAATTACGTTGATCAATAATTGCACAGCAGTGCTTTGGCCACCAAAGGAGGAGATGTTCATCTGTGAAGCACATATACCATCTTTGAACCTGCAATAGCAACTTGTCTGGTTGGTTTGGTTGGTACAGACAACAACATGTAATAGACTTGCACTATCTTAGGGAGAAGAAGAAAAAAGGAAGTTTGGATACTGAACTGGTCAAACTATTAACTTTTTTCAGAGGCTTATGTATGATATCCTGGGAGACTTTTTCTCTGGGCTGATATTGAAGCGGTCACAGTGAAGCAAGCACCTGGATGCATTGCTTCCTTGTTTAAGGTTTTGATTACTAACAACCTATCTCCAGGTTTGAATATCCTGAAAGACTTCAGAGTTTTAACCTCCTACATACAATTTGGAGCTTTGCATTTAAGAGCATGCATACTTCAGGACCTGAAAGTATTTAGAAGAAGGCTTACTAATGGTAAAAGCAATAACAGATTTATCCACTAGTCTATCAAGATATACTTGGGCTATAGCAGAATGACTTGGTGACCTCAAGAACAGAGGCCTCATATTATTAATCCTGAAATTTCTAAAGCACCAAGAAACTTCTCAACACACAAACAAGAAGAATCCACAAATCTACCCAGGAATTCTTTCCCACTTACATTTCATGTGGTTGGGGCTTTTGTTATTTTGTTTGGTATTTTTTGGTGGGGGTGGGTCAGGGGGCTGCTTTGGTTTGGTTTGGTTTTTTGTTGGTGGTGGTTGTTTTTTGGTGTTTTGTTTGTTTGAAATGTAATTTAAAACATTCATCAAGTCTTTAACATTTACTGCCAGGCTTTTCTACAAGACAAAAAGGTAGAGATCCCAAGCTAAAAACCCTGTGCAGCACACTTTCTAATCTTAATCCTGATAACTTGCTAGTGGTAAACCACAAGAGAGGTGCAAAGGAATGGTAATCTGAAAATAAAGAATGATGAGAAACAGCAGTTCTCGTTATAGCAGTGAAACAACAAACATGATTGGTTTCTTAATTTCAGATAATGTTTCCCTAGGAACTCATATAAAACAGCAATTCCTTTACTATATTTCTAAGGATAAAGTTCTACCAAAAATCAGTCTGTGAGTATACGCTCAATGTCTTCAACCTCCTTCTTTAGGGTCTCCCTTTGCTCTTGTGTGATATTTTTCTGCTGTACTCAAATACATAAATCAAGGTTTTATTCTGAAAGCCTGCTATACTTGCAGTGATTTGCTCTCTTGATTTCCTTCCTATGTATTAGTCTGCCTCTTCATTATGAAATCATTGTTAATTTTCCTTCTACTTCTGTTTTTCAAAGGGTCTCCTCTAATTCCACTGTTTTGAAATAGATGAGATCCCAGCCCTCAATCATTATGCTAATGATTTAAAAAAAAACTCGTCAGTCCTAACACAGCTCTATTCGTTCATATTTCAGCCTGGCCCATTAAGATCTTTAAGCAGATATTAGCCATCAAAAAAAACAAAAAAAACCACCAACAACCCCCAAAAAATCCCCTTGCAGCAAAAGAAATAATAGATCGTGTTTGGGTATCTAATCTGCAGCTGGTACACATTGCCTCTGCTTACACAACTTTGCTATACCATTAGAGGATTTGAACCCTGTCCTCTACTTCAGTAATTTCTCTTCATCCCTATCTCTAAAGGCATAAGTAACCATAAAGTTTAAAGAGTTCTGCCTCTTTTTTCTTGGCTACTAAGTGTAACTTTCAAATAGAATCAATATGTGGAGCCAATATCTATTTTTAATAGAAGACAGAATGACTTTCAATTTTTTCCCCCAGCACCACATCCTCACACCTTCCCCCACCACTATGCATATATGAGCAAGAGTTAAGAGGCAGACAACACCAAAAACGACTTGTAGAAGAAATATCTGCCTATCAGATTGAAATACTAAGAAAAAAAACATTTCAATCCTTTAAATATAACGATGCTAGAAGAGAATTCTTGCTTTTGTCAACTTTTAGTAAGGCAGGCCATTTGCATATGATTTGTAAAATTCCCCTCAATTCCTAACACACACAGAGTATAAAATGATATCTTTCCGTGTCCATGAGACAGCTTATTGTCCAATGCTTCACGAAGTTCACAGTCATATCTCTAAATGGCCTGTATATGAAGTTTTAATTCGTTCACCTGGTGATACCTCCTGCTGCAACACAATCTTTAATCTTGGGCTATTAATAACTGCAAATAGAAATTATTTATGAAAATACAATTGCTTGGTGATTGTATAAGACACATTGCAGGAGCGGGAATAGCAAGAGCACAGAGGGATACACCTTATTGAAATCAGCTGAGAAAAGCAACAGAGGACTTGAGCCTAGAGGAAAGAGAGCCTTGATGGTTTCTATGACTTTGTCAGACTCTTCTGACACTGCTGGCATAATAGTGAGCTACTGCCTTACCTGCAGACAGAAGAGCTGGAGTTAATCACCACACGACTTCTTTATCTGTGAGAAGAAACAAAACAAGAGACACACAAACAATTAAAAAGCACACATATCATATATACTGCAAGGCTGTACATCATCCTTCCCTTCTCTGTTTCCTAATGACTTATTTCCACCATCCTATAGGTCACAGTTAGGCTAGTACTGTGAAGAGACAGGGCTTCCTCCCTTAACCCAAAACCTGAGCTGTACGTCATCTTCACTAAGTTATTTCAACTTAAAAAAAGCAAGCATGGTATATGGTGAACTGTAACTTTCATTTCCTCCTATAAAAAATGCAAAAGCTTATTAAAAAATTCTCATTCTGCTCCAGAGACCTGCAACTAAATCATTGATTTCATAATCTTTAAATTTTAATTAAAACTAAACTCTTGCAAAACAAATTAGAAATACATAAATATTGTGTGTTAAGAATACCAAAGGATTGTTCTGACAAGGTAAAATGTCAGTCCCCCTGTCTCTGTGGATGTAGCATGGTACATAAATGTGTTTTGAGGTTTCCTCAGTCCTAGCTCCAGTTCATGATCAAAGGAGCTTTTCAAATAAATGTCACAACGTTGTCACTACATTAAAAATGAACATAACTTCCTTTTTTTTTTTTTTTAATTGACTAAGGTTATTATCATTAGAAACTAATAAATATCCCAGAATACACTAGAGAATGTATTTCAACAAAAAAGCATTGTTACCCTATGTGCTGCATTTATTGAGTTCCCTGTGGCTGGCTTTTGTGGTGAGAATAATGCCCCTCAGGGTGTTCCACCAGCCTCCACCATGATAAATACCAGGAGTGTCTGCCACAGGAATAATGAAAAAAATGTTTTTCTTTTGCAGTCTATTTATCAAGATTTCAGTCTTATCCATGTGATGCACAAAAAAAAAAAAAAAGAGAAAAAAAAATTAAGCATAAGACATTTTCATAGCCCTCTGTATTTCACAACTCTTAGCATTCTGAGTGATTACAGTTCTTGAACTATTTTACAGAATTGCAAAGGAAAACACTAGAGAAGTTGTAAACGTCTACTTAAAAAATACTAGAAAACATGCACAGGATGGAAGGTTCAGCAAAAACTGGCACTGTAAACCATTACATACCTGGAGTAGCTTTATGCAGACAAGAACCGTGACGAACTCCCTGACAGGAAAATTAAGCACAAGCTAATACAATATTTGCAGACTCAGGGCTGCTGATTAGCAAAGGTTGGGAATGCTAAGAAACCCTTGCAGGTTTGAACCTGTGGAAATGAAGTTGCGTGTTTGTTTTCTTAGTTTCCTTTGTTGCTAGAATCTGGATACAAACAAAACATATTTTGGGTGAAAACTTAGCTGTAAAGTCATAGAATAAAATAATTCTGGACAAAATAATATATGTCCAAATGATACCAACAAAAAGCATTCCACGGGAGTCTTCACCAGCTCCATATACTATTAGAAGATCCTAATTTTTAGAATCTTCTTTTAGTTGCTTAAACGTTTTCAAATTTCTATGGGGGGACTTGTTCCACTCCAGTCCCCAGTCTTTATCTGGGAGAATTTACCTTGTGCAGATGATTTTAAAAATATTTTAGAATGCTTTAGTAAAAAAAATCTCAAGCTAAATCAAGGTGACTAAATCAAGGTGAAATGTAATTTTAAATATACAAAGAATTTTGTAGCTAGTTCCTTCAAAAGCTTTAGCATTTACAGTTTTGCAACAGAGACGTGAAACTCGCTTGGGATTGCCTCTCGTCTTCTGCTGGATATGGGAAAAAGCAAATGCTAGAGCCATCCTAAGACTTTGATCATGCTTTGCATATGCTCAGCATCTTGGCAGATGAATTCTCTGAAGAGCCCATCTGCGCTGACCTGCTCCAAACCAGGGCTGCACGGGCTGTGTAGAATTTCATCTGTAATTGCGGCAGCTAGATGCCACTGTGGCACAAAGCACTGTAACTGAAAGCAAAGATCCTTTTTCCTTCCACGCTCGCTGTCGGCCAGGCACACAGGAGGAAAATGGAAGCAGCTGAACTTACACACAGACAGGACCAGGAGCTGGGCAGGTTCAGAAGGCTTAACACATGGCAAGGCCAGGATTCCAGAAGAGGCTAAGTCAGGAAGGAATGAGAGAAGGAATTAGGCTCAAGAAAATACTGAAAAAAAAAATAGCTAGGGCTATGGGGCAAGACTTGTAAAGTGAGCAGGAGCCAGGGAGTTGCTCAAGGTACTGTGATTTCATATTGCAAAAAGTACAGGTAGAAAAGGCAGGAGAAACAAGGTCAAGTCCATCATTCCTGTTTCTCTAGAACTTCAAATGGAAACTGAGAAATTTAGTGATAAACATTTGCCTCGACAATACACTGCCTTAAAGACAGAGCGGTACCCTCTATGGATACTGATAGTCATTAGACACAAGTATTCTCCTGAATATTTCAGTTTTCAAAAACTGAGTGGAGAATGGGAGTTTGAACAGAAAAAGCAAGCCACACCTAATGTTCCTGGTCATTCCCATAGCATGTCTGCTAAAATATAATTCTTTAGCTTGCATTGCTCTTTTTGTATTTTTTATAACATAAAGCTATGTAGTATCTTACATGATTACTTAAATGAAAAAAATACAGGTCTTGAACCCAATGTGTTAAAAGTTTTGAGTACCTTTTTCTATATAGAGATCTATAGCAGTAAGTCATACACGTGAGAAACAACAAATAAAAGAGAAAACATATAACACAAATTCTGAGAAACACAAAGTTACACCATGAAGATGGCTGAAAAAAATCTGAAAAGCTCCCTTTGCACTATGCAAAACAATGTTAGCCTCTGACAAATGTGCCCCTGAAGAGAAATTAAACATCTTGTCTTAGAGCTGCTGTCATAGCCTCAACATCTTGGAATTACTACTTGATTGAGGGAGAGAGCTCTAGTTGCTTTATAAAGCTAAGCCACTCAACAATAGTACTCTTCCATTTGTCCTTGACAGCTGTGTTTTTCTAACCATACTTATTTGCTTGGATTCAAAAGTTTCGGTCCTTATTACTGTAGATCTGTAAAAAGTACAAAAATACCACAGTATCAACTTCTAGAAACTGAAGAGAGGGAGTCTGGTGGTTTCCACTGAATTTAGATCTTCAGCACTGCTCTGAAAATCTTGGAGACCCATTTGGTGAGTCCTTCCCTCAACACAAGTAATTTTACAGAAGGGTTCACAGAAATTCTGCTGAGAGAGTTATGTTGATCACTAGTGGGGACTTTATCTGGTGGAAAAAAAACAACCAAAGCTGCTGCATATGTGCCTGTAATAAACAAAAAATACACACATATTAAAAGTCACACTCAACCTTTCCTCTGCCTCTACAGGTTAATACACCCTTTTACAGGCAGGGTGTTGCCCAGTTAGCAGCTCAGCATCATGGAAGAGGTGTCTGACCCCTTGAAATTTATGGTTGCATGGAGAAAAGAACTGTATACAGATGCTATAGGCAGAGCACCACAACCTTGAGATCCAGGGGAATGAGATTCCCTTCCCTACTGCAGCTTGGAGACTGCAGAGGTCCTGCATTTCCCACATCTTACACAAGCCCAGGAAAACTTGCTGACCAACATTCTGCTCTCTGACCTGGTACAATCCCTCCGAAACACTGAGTTTTCTGATGAAAACCACTCTCAGAAAAACCTACAGTGAAAGGAACTGTATTTGGTTTTTCAGGTTTGTTCCAATATTTTTTTTTGCTGCAGATCATGTTATGCCAACCACATCAGACAGCCTCACAGTTATTAATGCATTGCAGAGACCTTGAAATCTCTGTCTGATATACGGCTACTTTAGTCTGTGCTTTTTCCTACCCCATTATAAACCTGACCTTAATTAACCCTCTTATTGGAATGGAGTTTGTTGACTCTCAAGGACAGCCTTATTAAAAAACAATGTTGCAATGTCACTCAAAAGCTAAAGTAAGACTGCTTTATAGAGGGATTTGTACTAATAATCCCTGAATTTTAATAGCTTATATTATATGGGTTATATAAAATTATCTCTATGAGCTCTGTCTTTCCCAGACTTTAAAAAAGTCTACATTTCCTTTAGCAAAACCTATTTCTCTTTGGCAATCACTGCATCAAACTTGTAAAAAAAGTATGTTTAAATTTAGATTTAAAATCAAATATGGCAGATTAATTTCCCCAGCTGCAAACCAAAGGACTCCCTGTCAAACTCGGATATCCAGTTAACACAGTAACCTATACTGTGACTTCCTAATGGAACTGTTTGCTCCCCCTTCAAGTATTTTTATAGACAACAAAAATATAGGGCAGAACCTTAGACTGGCTAATTTATTTTTAAAAACTTCTATGGAAGAGCTGGGTGTGCCAACAACAATAGCTGCCTTCCATCATTTGAAGGCCTTGGAACAAGCTCAGGGCTGATGGTGAAAAGGGTCTATATTAGCATCCTATCTATATGCAGCAAAATGACATAACTTAGCAGCAACTGCTATTTTGCAATTCACTTTAAAGGGAATATATGCTTTTTTAAATGAAAACTATTGAGGTCACTCAAAACTAGATTGCTTTCTGTGTCTAGAATTTAAAGGTATAGGCTTCAGAGCCGATGGTCATGCACTTCTTGCCCTTACACACCTCTGTGCCAGACTTCGTTATTCAAGAGCTATAACAAGCTGTAATTATTTCTCAGGTTATTTAGGGACTGAACAAAGATTACAAGTTATTTTAACAATGAAAACATTAACACAGAACGTATAAATAGCTGAAGTTATAAAAAAAAAAATCCAGCTCATATTTTCTAAATGGTATTTGAACATCAATGTTTTTTCCCCATAAATTACAAACTACATTATGGATGTACAGTACATTTACTACCTTGTCACGAAGTACATTTTATCCTCTTGATTCTGAATAATAGTATGCATATATAGCGCTAATGCAAAACAAGGGAATTTAAGGCATTTACATACCAGGGAACCAAAATTAAAAGCTATTATTTTCCAGTGGGTTAGTGTGCAAGCCTTTCTCAGTAGTTGGCATTTTATCTGAAATTTCCAGAACCTTACATTTTTTACACCGGTCTAGAGTATTTGTCATTCAGTTTATTTTTCTACAAAGCGTGTGCTACTATGGACAGACTGCATCCTCAGTGGGTGATGAGGGAAACGCTCCTTAGCACCTAAGCAGATGACTCAGTGGGCAATGCTTTGTATCTGATGTTTCTAGTTTTCCTCCAAAGCCCAGCACTGGGGGAGGTTGCTCAATACTCTGTGTTAAGGGGGAGCTCAGGGCACACAACCTCTGCTCATCCAGTCCTCCCATCAGTGTTCCTGCACTACAAATTGCATGGACAAGCAAATGAGTTTCATAAGAATCCAAACCTCTCACCTGCCCTTTTGCAGAACCTCATTTACCTTACGGACACAGTTGAGAGAAAGAAAACTCATGTCATGTTTTTGTGTAAGATTCAGTGGAGAAGTGAGAGCTTTTTGCTCTGCAGTGTTATCTGAGGACAACCAACGGCTGTCAATCCCTAGTTCCTTCAGCTGTATTATTCTGTCATTAGAGTGTTCAGTAGTTCGAAATTATAATACTGGAGATTTCTCTCACATGCCTATTAATATAAATTAATTTATTTGAAAATTATTAAAAATACATTAGATAATAGCTTGCTGACATCACTACATTAACAAAGACAAAATTATGTATTGCTGAAAGAGGACAACCTCTAGAACATAAAGCTAAATGCTGAAAACAGTTTATAGTCAAATGCTAGAGAGATTTACAAGCATCACTATGTCCACGTGTCACTGTAAATCTAGTCTTTCTTTGCCAAAGTCATACAACCATGTTAGCATAAAATTTGAATTATTTCTCTTGTACCAAAGTTTCGTGCTATAACCACAACACATAATACTCAATTAGAGAGACCTAACTGTTCCTTTTTTTCTCCCTTGAAGACCTTCCAGACTTTATAAGTGTTCACAGTAGCCTGTCAAAATTATCTAAGATAGTGTCATAATTTTACCTACAGTGTATGAAATTATCAGCTGTCAGAATAAGCCTTCAAAAAGTTTCTTTTGAATGAAATTGTTTTAATCATATCAACAAGTCACCTTGAATGCCCTTCTGACCAGCCATTTTTAGTACAAAATACTTTGTAGGCCTGTCACATATTGCATTGTTTAAATACCATGGAAAAGGATGGATTCAAGGCTTTATCTTAACTAGTGTGGCTTTGAAAACAAACAAAACCAAATACAACTAAAAAAACCCACACAATGCCAAATATTAACTCACTGTTAGAAAAGGATTCAGCATGGTGAGCATTCAAAATCTATTATATACTATTCGTTCACTTCTCTACTGTTTCCTTCATCGGGTTTCATCCTGGGACGTGATCTACTGACCACTGCGTCCCTGTTGTATATAGTTAGATGTCAGTAAAGGCCAAATTAAACTACAACTGTGTGTGATGAAGTTAGGGACTATGAATCTGAGTAGTTTATGTATCCAGCTCAAGATTTATCATCTTTACAGTCTTTATTTGCCATTCTGGCGTGCACAGAGCATATTTTCTCTTTCTCCTATGACAAATAACCTTTCGGATCTAGGACTCAATTTTTCAAATATGTCAAAGTGTTTAGCAATGCTTAAAAAGGTAACATTTCTCGGTGTGGAATGTGAAACTTTTTGATTGATGAGGTTGTTCTGGAATACTTAACCAAAACAGGAAAGCCTAACACACTGCTGGAAGTGATCTGCTGGTTAGCTTTTGTTTTCCTTCCCTTTAACATTACATAAATCGTGCAAGCTAATTCTATTTACTTTCTGAGATAGCCTACTGTAAATACATTCAAGAAAATATTTACTTTTTATATTTACTTTGTATAGATCATAAAAGCGAACAGCTGCTTTAAAAACAAAAGTGATGAAACGTACCACAAATGTGGGCAAGTAGCAGAGTGCAGCTCCCCAATTTTTGCTATTCTAAGGTGGAAGAACATGACAATTTTCCTTATGTAACAAAGTCATTACATCATTTCTTTCAACCCAAGTCTATTTATTTTTCTTTGTTTGTAGCTTAGATGCTAGTATCTGTAAGAATTCCATCTGATCTATCCGGCATTAAATCTATACTTAGTTACAGCCGAAAGTGATATATTTCCCTTCTCAGAGAAGTCTAGATATGTAGAGGTTGTCAGGCTGAAAATAATGTTTTACAAAAGAGAAGTCCATACTATGCTTTAATTTTTTAGTAGGAAAAAATGACTACCAGAAAGTTATCTGAATACAAAGCATGTAACTTGATAAACTCGTAAGAATTTCAGCTGGTATTTCCTGAATGATACCTGACCATTATTTTTTTTGCTGAAAGATGATGAACTAAGTATTTTACAGATGGACAGTATATTTATCATCCCACATGTGGTGAAGTGCTCTTGAACAAATATGACCAGGGGAAAAAATGGGGCAAATATTAGCTCATTTAACGGCATTAAAAGAACATGTAGAACACATAAGTACTTCTTTGGGAATGAGTCTGTCATTCTAAATACAACCTGTGAGGAAACAAAAAATAAAAGTGACTTCTATGAAAATAACTGAACATCTCCTCGCTTGCTTTCTCAAGCCCAATGCTGAACAAAACACACTGAAATCTAAGAATTAGGATCTACACTATATATACTATATCTCTGTGTGTGTATATATCTACGTGTTTGTCCACATATTTACATACACTAGAATGCACCATTCTAAAGAAGTCTACATTTCTGTCTTCAAGTAAGCCTTCACTATGATCCCAATGCCTACTTTATTTTTCAGCAAGTGGTGCAGATTCTGATACTAAGAAGGTAAATAATAGGTTTCACATGTTTTCAGATGCGTTGTTGTAATAAAGTCAGACAATGCGTGCATTTAAGACAATGTATATTAATCCATTATTAGACTAAGAACTGCATTATTAATATGGATTTTCTTCTTGCTAAATACCACACTTCTGTCTATGATACATGGCCACCTAGTGACTAATTTAAATTTATTGAAACATTTATGTGATATATACTGTTAATTACCTTTCACCTTCACCACTTTAACATATTCTGAAACAACTGTCAAGGATGCTGCACTAACCTGTAATTAGTGGCTGTGAAATGAGTAGCTTCGATAAAGACTTGTTGAAAACTCTGTTTATGATAATGTTAAGACATTATTTTAAACGAGTCAGAGGCTGCTCCACCACTTAAAACCAGACGTGCATATATTCTTGTTTGGGAGAAAAAGCTAAAAATCATTTCATAGACTGACAGGGAACAGGGAGATGTTTGTTTGGCATGTCTTTTTTTTTGTTTTTGTTTTTTTTTGTTTTGTTTTGTTTTTGTAATAGAAGTTTTTAAAAAAGTAACCTGATGATTTTTCTTTTTAATGTTGAAACTGGAACCAATTTTCAGAAAATATAAACCACTTTGATCAACTTCAGCTGAATCCAAGAAGTTTCCAGAATTTAAGAAGCTGGTTCCATTTTGGTTCTTTCTCTGAGGTTAGGTAAAATATATATGGTTATTTTTTACATTTCTGCAATTCCAGATTTTACCTAGAACTACAAATACTTACATGTTCCTTAAACACATTCCTATTCTTGATGCTGCTGATTGATTTCTGATGTCTTGTAGCACATTTCCTAAAAATTAAAAAAAAAAACCACAACAGAAATAGTATTTGGAGGTGCAAATTAGTATTTGAATTCTGCACATTAAGCTACCAGGTTACTATATAAATACAGAATGCTCACAGTTCTCTATTTAAACACAGAGAGATTAAAATCCAGACAGTTGCCTGCTTCTTTTGTATCCCATCATCATAATTACAGATGCACATTGCTACCAATTTTGTTTACAGATACCAATTCTTCGTAGCGTATTGTGAAACGCACACAATCACTACTAACCACCATGAGTAAAATAAGGAATAGAATTGGGAAACCCGTTTAACTTGCTCTGACTGATTTTCTTGCTGTAATTCCTCTGTTCTCATTAAGTTCAAAGTTCACATTTGTACCTGCTAGTGAACTGAACATGAACCAGAGAGGTAATTTGGAAACTGATGATGACATTTAGATAGGTGATCTCTTGGACTCTTACTTCCAATAAAATAACTGTACAGCAGGAAAATATGAAGAAGGAGTAATATCCAGGACCTCCAGGTAGAGAGGATGGAGAAGGGAGATTAAATAAATAAATGGTCCTGACAGTTCTGTATTCACTCCTGATAGTTCATGGCACTTGAAGGCTTCTGTATCATTCATCATGACACAGTGCACTTCCCCCCTCTCTCTCTCTCTCTCAAGCTTTCCATACATTTTCCAGCTCCTTTCTCACTTGTAAAGTTGAAATGTACAATTGTTTTAGCATTGCTTTTTAGGGTTTTAAATTAAGCTTGAGGTTTGTTTCATCTCGTTGTGAAGTCAGTTTATATTTTCAGGCTGGTAATGAATGAAACTTTGACAGAGTATAAGAAACACTTTAAATTTGCTACTACTGTATGAAAGATCATTTCCACTCTGTATAAAATTTTTATTGGAGATTCATTCTGTAACATTACCTATTCTCTATTCATAATTACAAGAATAAACCTCTGGTGAGGACAAAAACAAACAGCTTCCTCCCCCAGCTAATTATATTTGACCTTTATTTGTTGTGCAGTTTCGAGGCATAAAAGTGCCTGGAAGTAGCAGAAGTAATCTCAGATAATGGGTATTGCTTAACAGAGAAAATACTTCAGAAGTTGTAAGTGATAACAAAAAAAGTGGTTTTTTCTATTGCATTGCCAGAATCAAATATTATTTGGTCACTCTGAATCAGTACTAAGCTGGGATGAATTACTGGCATATTTCTGTATTATCACTGCATTACCATTTTGATGATGTAGGCTGGGCCTCCAGCTTTCTTGCAGCTGTTCCATGTGGAAAACTAATGTGGTTTCAAACAACATCTGAGGAGCTTTCTTAAGAGTGCAGAAGAAAAGCGCACATCTCCATTTGGGCACTGACAGATGTCTGTTGTTTGGCTTAAAAAAACCAATTACGTCCTAAATTTCTTCAGCTCCTCAACAGGGTGACTTGTGATCCTGACATGTGTAACCATCCCAGGCACATCAGTGACCATACCTCCTTTCTTCTCCTCCTCTTTCCAAATACCTCAGCCAGGGCTTCTCCCTGTCCTGAAAACTTCTCCTCCTACCCATTTACTTCGAAGATCTGCAATTATTACAAGTAGCCGGTACAGTATAGCGGCTCTTTACCTCTTTGCAAAACTGCACAGGAGAAAACAAATTTTCCTAAAACAAATATTAACAGAAAGAGGAAATTTTATTTCCTACTCAAAATATGTGACTGAAGTACTACATGAGGAAATAATATGACATACGTGATTCTTATTTTCAGACTGGTTGTTTGGTAACTCATATTATCAGATCAATTATCAATCCACCCAGCTTATGACAGCCAAGGGCCAGAAGAAGTGGGCTTCGTGCTCGACCAGTCGCCTGTGAAGAGGTGACAGTCCTGCCTTCCCTAAGGGAAGCTGTATACTAACAGCCCCGCCGACGCTAGGCTTCACAAGTGGCATAAATCCAACGAGCAGATGAAATGCTTTATAAATTCATACATACAATTTACAACACACCTTTCTCAGAGCTGATGTGCATTAACAATTACGTTAATTTGGATGATACAGACCATAATTATAGCGAGTACTGAGACTAGTGGAAGAGACTGGCCATGATCTCTTTGTTTTTGGACAAAGGATTCCAGAGTTTAACACTGCAATTATTTGGAACCTGGCAGAGTCATCTTCTGGTCAGAAATCTCCTTGATAAACATTTGGACAAATCTGTAGCAGGAAACAAGCCTTGTGGTCAACTCCTGATGTTCTTTTGTGTTAGTGTTAGGGCAGAAAATTTACAAAATATAATGTCGAACTCCCTAAGCACTTACAACTACTAAACGCTATTCATCAGAGCACTCATCTCCTACCTCTCCATAAATCCATTTCTGAGAATATAAAACATTCTGCCTTTGTACTTATTCTTTGCTAATGCAATTAATTGTTATTATGTGTTCCCTATTGTAAAGAACTTAGACGTTCCTTGAGCACTACGAAACAAGTGTTGCCTTTTCCTTCTTTGAGTTACTGAGTGCTGTATTGGGACATTATTCATAAACACACAGTGCACCAAAAAGCCAAGGGAAGTTATTGATAAAAATGGGGACACAATCAACAGAGAGTATAAAAAGGCATATATGAGTGTATAAGCACGTAGTCAAAATTCATCTTATTTGTGAAGTTTTATCACCTTTACAGTTCATACCACAAGATGTTGACTTACATACCAGTAAAAGAGTATTAATTGTTTCTAATGTTAATTTTCTAATTCCTGAGCACAAGAAAACATTGCTCTGTGTACACTGGTTACACAAAGCCCTTCCATCACATGCATATTTATTCAGTATAAATTACTCTAATGGGAGAATGTTGTTTCAACACAGTGTGCTGAACATTCCATCTTTCTGAAAGCAAAATGCCATTGCTGTTCCTAATTAAGCTATTTTCGTTTTAAGTTTTCCAGAGGATGATGTGAAGGGTGGCAATATTGATGAAGATTAATTGGATTGAAACTAACCGTGATACAGCTGTAGATAAGGTTATTTTGCTAGTCAGTAAACGAAAATTACAGCTGTTTAAAAGCTAAGTATGTAAAGGCTTGGCTTTCTTCACGTTCAGATGGTATACGACAGAAAAAATCCAGGAGCTACAGGAAATACAGATATTTCAGATATGCTGGCACTCTTCTGCTCGAAAATGCAATGTCAATTCATTAATAAATAAATAAATAAATAATGTTAGTGGATTATTTGGTTTTGTCTGGGAACTAGATAGATCTGTGTTTAGCTAGTATGATTGAAAAAAATGTCAAGGGAACAGAGTTTTGGCTGAACACTCTTACTACAGTGCTTTAAATGTACCAAACAACTACAGATGCTTTAGAAAAATGTTTTTTCGGAAGAGATGAAGAGACACTTTCTCAGGTACTTGAGGTCAATGATTTCACCTCTTAACCTACCCAAAACTTTAGACTTGTCGAAGTCCAATTCATAGCATGACTTACAAACTGCTATAATAACAGAAATCACAGCCCCAGATTATACCACCTTTCAGAGTATATAAAAATTCATCAGCTACATTGAGTTTCCAGATGCTGATTAGCCCTGTGTTAAAAGACAAATTAGAGTCTATTGAAAATATGTTTTCCAAAGATTTGTTTACATAACTCTTGGTCAACAGTAACTGGAATACAATATTGCAACTTCTAAAAGCTGGCTAATGGGTTCTTTAAAGATTATCTTTGACGCTGGGCAAACTAACTAGAGTTGCAAATTCATCAAGAACTTTAGAAACAACCATCATAGAGATCCTTTTAAGCAACAAGGAAACAGTTTTCTGAGAAGTCAGAGTAAGTATATTACCTCTCCCTCTGAACTCAGTTATGTATACGTATATGCCTGCACACACACACACACATGTAGATATAAAGATAAGAAGCAGCAAACAACTTGAAGTATCTATGTTTCATGGTTCCTTAGCTAAGTAATTCATATGCCTGAGAGTAACCTCCCATTGTATCAACAGTAAAGCCAGCTGCAAACTAAAGCCAGGGCAGTTACCTGAAGAGAAATGAAGCCACTGCATATATTTTGTACACCCGTTTTAGGTTTACAATGCAGAAACAAAAGTACCGGACATATCTTCTAGTGACCCCTTTACCACCTAGATATGAATTATAGCACACACCTATTCCATTACCTAAGTCAGATGGTGCTGAACATAGTATATAAGTTAGTATTACAGCTTCATTAACCTCCTCTTACTCCAGCAGTCACACAGCCTGACTAGTTAAATAAATTTAGTTTCACATTTGTAACAGTTCCGTAGAGCTATGGCATTAGTGTTCATTTCCTGCAAATGCACAAGTGTAGAACCTATTCAGTCAACTGAGATATATAGATCTATATATACTGATATACACATATCATGTTTATACTAAACTCATACTTGGTTCAAGTATTATTAAAATCAATAAAATAATTTGCCATGTATACTTCCTTATAAGTAGTAAGATAGATTACCATGACAGTAGATCCTCATATACTGCATATATACACAGTTCATAAAGCAGAAATATTATTTACTGCCCAGAAATAAAAATATCTCGTATAGTCACATTTATATGCAACCATACAAAACAACCTGTAAAATCATAACACCTGCTGATACTTGTAAAGACATTTCTTTCTTAATAAATAATCCGTGATGTGTACCTCACACTTTTCAGACTCTTCATTCATATGCAAAATGTCTCTCTTCTGTTATTTTTTATTTTCTAATTAATATCATAGTTGCCATCACTGTCAACCATCCATTAAGAAAGAAACCGTATCGCAGTCATCTATAGATCCGGATCCCTTCATAATGCGGTATATATGGTAGCATCAAGGTTTAGCACGAAACCATCTCGGATCTATCAGAACTTGTTAGAAGAAACTGTGTGACAAGAATCTCTCTACACTACATAAGGCAGAGCTGAGACCAAAAATCTTAGCAAAACATAGCACTCAGCACGAGGCTCCAGCAATAAACACCCATGGATATCGAAAACACAAAATGGCTTGACTCGAAGTCAGTGTGAGTCACGTCCAGCAAATCTTAAAACCCACAAATTGTTGCTGTGCATTCTCAATCTAAGATGTTTCTACAGAAAACCGCATTAGTATTGCTACAGTTTTCTCCTTGGCCCTTGAGAATGAGTTATTAGCCAGGACAAATTGCCAAATAAATCTATGGAGCTGCCCCAGGACTGGCTAAGTCCTCATGGACTCCTAACTGCCAGGGAAGGTGATGCCCGTATGTGAGAAAAAGCTGAACATGGAAGGAGTTGTGTCCAACAAACCCTGTCTGAGCTGAGCTGTCACTCAACTCTTCAGCATTTCCTAAACTATTTACATGAACTGGTTAAATTTTGGGTTAGGATACTGCAGTCATACGTTAACATGCACAACTGATGACTATGCGAAAGATATTTCCCTAGGGGGAAGAAAAAACAAAACAAAACAAAACACACAACCACCTCACTTATAACTGTAAATTATATTGACTAGTATAATATATTGATTTTTGAGTTTAATGTAGACAAATAAGGGAGATCCTTATTTAACTTGTTAAATAAGCTAAACTCTGTAGGAGGATG
This sequence comes from Pampusana beccarii, assembly GCA_013399365.1. NCBI lineage: Eukaryota > Metazoa > Chordata > Aves > Columbiformes > Columbidae > Pampusana > Pampusana beccarii. Next base: position 547,518 of record VWYH01002212.1, read on the forward strand.
TTCAATGAATTTCCCAGGAAATAAAAATATTTCATGAATATCATTAAGTGGAGCACAGAAATACACAAGAAGCCATTTAGCACTATAAAGCTCCAACTCTGTTAAGCCTCTTGAGGCTTACCACAATTTTCAAACAAAAAGACTTCTCCACTCTCATAAAATCCCAAAACAGAATACAAACAACACAAACAGCAGACATCCGTCCATCCCTCCAGATCTCTCTCAGATGTTTGTCATTTACAATTCACACTCTATTGAAACCCAGGCAAGAAAATAAAATGGTGCTTTAATATGTTTGCAAAAAGTGTCTTGTTTTCCTATTTGCCTAATTTTATTTTCTCAAGAGTTCCAAAAATCATACTGGAAACCATGTGTATGCCTTACATCTTTGTAGGGACTTGGCTTTTCATTAGCTGTTACAGCTTGGAGAGATAAAGCACTGTCAGTTCGGGTAGAGCTGGAATCTTTCCTGTTCCACATCCTATTCACATACAATTACAATTGTTACTATGCATTAAAAAGATTTAGAAAATGTAGAAATTTAACTACACTGCAGATGAAGTAACCTTATTATTTTATAATTGTCGAAGTCCGTATTTCAGCTGAATAACAAAGCTGATATAATTTCTAATGTCATCCATGTCACTATGCTTTGAATTTAAACATAAATTAATCACATCATCTTTGATGTCAAAGGTAGACATTTCTGGCCATTTGTTTCAAACACAGTAGGTAGGTACTACTCTGACAAAGAGGAAGTTTTGAGTTGTGGTCCGGCTGCCTCTTTGAAGTGAAATACATTTTCCCTGCAGTACTGTGCCCCTCTCCCTCTTGTACAGCCAGAAAGCAGCACACCGCACCACTCACGAGCCACGGTTCATCTTGGAAGCTGTGTTTAGATTGCTACTTAGCCTTGTTCTCCACATGTTGCAAATTCTTTGGCTCAAGTACAACTCTCATGAGATGCTGCAATGTTATTATGAATGTTTGCTTATTAGATGAAAGACTGATTTTAAATCAAGATCCTTTTTATTAAAAAACGGATAAGTCAAAGCCCTGACTTTCCATTACTCATCAATTTCAACTCCATGCTTTCCGTCAGCTCTGCAGGACGTTTGTTTGAAAAGAGAAATGCTTGTGTCTTTATTTTCATGGGAAATTCAGTTATGCCTTCACAAATTAGGCATATTCAAGTGTTTCTATTGTGATTACTAGAACAAGACACGGACGGAAGCCTCATCGGCTCTCTCTGCTTCTACTGTAACTTACACTACCCTCGGTGACTGAGGAGACCTTGGAGACTCCGCCAAGTCCAGCTGAGCAAGACAAGCACACAGGCTGCCAAGGAGCTGCGCGGAACACAGCCAGGCAACTCGCATTAGCACTGGTGGAATCGTGCACTGAAAATGCCTCCAGCTCAGCTTTGGTTAATTTACCTCTACTGATGCGATTTAGATGACTATCAGCACTGACTCTACTTTTTTTCCATGTAAACAATGTAACTTCCCTACGAAACAGAAAATATGTAAATCCTATGATTTAACTTTGCACAGCAGTTCTGTACTAAGCTATACTGTGTCCCAGAAGGTTTTGCCACTAGATCATTATTTACTAATGGGCTGTAGGGTAGCAATGGAACATAACCTCCAAAGGCACCAAGATGAATATTTAATCCAGACTTTCTGCCTGTTAATATTTTATTAAAGCCTGGCTATTTTCCACTATCCTGAAAATACTAAATTCCATTAATGATAATTGTGAATCTCAATGGATTGAGATTTTAGAAGCTTCTGGATATTACAATGAAATAATTCCTATGCTGTTCATTAACACCAAAGATGGTGCTATTTGCCATTTCAAGCCCCAATATTTATTTGTTAATAATTTTCTTTTAACCACATCCGTACAGGGTAGGAAGTAGGTTCAAAACTCACGTTAACAATAATACTACAAGAATATTGCATTTTTCTTCAAATGTGAAAAGCAGCATTTAGGCTCCAGTTCCCTTGTGGTGTGAAAAATAAGATGCAGGCCCTTTCTCTATAGGTGAATTGAGCCAGCTCTTACAAATGATAGCTCTTGACTCATCCAGGTAACATTAATTAGATGTCACAGCCTGCTTATTTTTTTTCTGGCTCTGTGCGAAACAATATGCATGAGGAGGGTGCCAGCAACAGAGGAATGGACACTAAAATTAAACTTTCTAGAGCAAGTTCAGAAGAAAAACCTCTCCTTGTGCTTTTCTTCGACTAGAAGGCTGAACTCTCACAACTTTATTCAATGTCTTTCACAGATATTCTATTACCTAAAACAATAAAACAAAGCAAGGCAGTTTATTGCCTTGAGAACAGCAAATTTCCTTCCCCCTTCATTACACAGGTATTGGAAATAGAAATCCTCTTATTTCAAGCCCTTTAGGACTGGGATTGAAAGAAAATAAGCAAATGTTCGGGATCACTACACAGAGAAAAAAATCCACCTTCTTTAAGCCATTAAGTTGCAGAAGAAATTGCACTAATAAGTTTTCCACTATCCTTTTTAAAAGCATCTCTACACTGTTTAGAGAGTTTTTTAGTAACTGTAGTGGACTAACCAAGATGTGCCTAGCAAGAGATGCAAACCCAGCACATGGGCTGCCTAAGAACTAGAAACCTTTTTAAAAGGAGAGTTCCACCACCTAGGAAACAAATGGTTTAGTATCATGTCCTTTTATCTTAATTCATTGCAAGAACAGGTTAATTTACAGTTTCATTCAGACAGTGATGTAAACTGCAAAGACATCTAAGCTGCATTTGATGAGTAAGTGCTCATCATCTCTGGTAGCTTTTGAACTAAAAATATATATTGAAAAAAACTGTTCAATATCCATTTACATTCACGCTTACCTGTCACTAGGAATATTATTAATGCACTTAAAAATCAATCACATTTTGTTTTGAAGGCTAAATCTTAGCCTTCAATGAGTGCAGAAGTTACATAATTGACATACATGTTCATTAAAAGAGTTTGTTTTGGCAGCAGACTTTACCATATAGAGCTTCCTACCTAAGTAACAGAAACAGAATCTATTTGTTACTTTCATCTTGTATCAGAATACTATTATTTAAAATGAACTTCATATAAAATCTGTGCATTTATATATTAACGTATTTTGGATATTATGTGTGTCCACATCTAGGTATTTAATTTTTATATGCAAGATGATCCCCGTGTACTTTTCTCTTTTTACTTTGTACCATACGGTGCATTTACAAGCAAGACTAATCCCATTCTGAAGACATATAACCACCCATTAGTCATCAGTCTAATGTTTCATTGATGTTTACAGCATCTTGGTTATGTTTCATTGATAAATACGATTATTTTGTTGTTTGTACTTTTAAGTTCCACCTCACAGTACAGGCATCTAGAATGCCCACTTCAGTAAATAAAAGCTTTCATTTACATAAATGAAGTAAGTAGGTGTAGCTAGATTGCATTTAAGTGTGCAAACTGTCCTTCCCTAAATATGAGTTTTGTTTCTTACTGTATTTCAGCATGCAGTGATCGGATGCTGTATTTCAGAAACCTTTCACTTCAACATCAGCTTTTGTGCAATCAAAGCATCCAGTGTCTCCTTGAGAAATTATTTCATTTAAAGGGAGAAGATTGATTTTCTTAATCTTTAGTCTTGCATTTTCCTTCAGTAGCTCACTATTTCAACACTTAATTCCTTCAGTCTTCGACCAACGACAGTAGAGGATTCTGTAATGGAATAAGTAAAAGATTCCTTTCCCTACTTCAGCCAGACACATAGAGACAAAAATAAACAGGCAAGTTGTTTACAAAAACAAACAGGTAATGGAGTTGTTTACTCTCTTTTCTATGTATGTGACTAAGGGAAGAGGAGATAGAAGACAGACTGGCAACTACACTGTCTCATTTCAGAATTCAAAATGTTTTGAGAGAAGTGACCGTGCAGGAGACCATCAGCAAGTCAGATGAACGGGCTAACTAGAAAACTGGTAATCTACAAGAATAAAGCAAACATGAAGGGACTTTTATGTACTTTCATCACAAATCTTGTGATATTCAGTGCAGAAGGATCTCAAAAAGCAGTTCTGATGTAACAGCTGATCAATGTAATAGATGCTAAAGCATTTAGCCCTTGTTATTCCAGGTGAGAACCGTATTTTTGACCACAAAAAGGACTTGTACAAAATCTAATCTTTAGGCAGACTCTGAAATGCGATGTCCTATTAATTATTCAGACAAGGTAGGAAGTTACTAAGGGTTCCATTAAATACTGTCACAGAGTGTGAGTGAAAATACATACAGATCATTTGACTGATGATACGTGGCAAAGCTCTCACGTATACATATGAAGTAGACAGTTGATAATGGCAAAAAAGATCATTAATTAAAACACAGCACTGAAATATGCTTATCTAGAATGCCATTAGCTTCAAAGTATGTGTGAGGCGAAGATGAAGGATATATATATGAGAAGAACTAATGGTCTACGGCTGGCTTCTACAGATCCTGTCATTGATAAGGATTTTGCTTCTGAAAGATAAGGAAGTGGCAGAGGAGATAACTCACTTGATGGGGTACTTCTCAATTTGCCTTCTGACTAGGACTACCACAGAAAGTTAATATGGAATGGATAAAATGTATTACAAATTTGGAGATACATTTAAATGTTCCCCAGTAACAGAGTTTTAATTTAAATACTCGGTAATAATGCTGTTACTTTCCCAAGTGAACATGCCTTACATAGCGTACTACACTTAGGTATTTATGCCATTTTTTTGTACTTCGATTTGAAATGTTACAGGTCTAGGAGAAAAATTAGTCCTCCACTGAAAACAGCACAAGATTATCACAGATTTTATTAAGAGGAGGATTTTTAGTTTTATATATACATAAGATACGTACATGTGTGTGTATGTAAATGTATGTGTAGCTGAGTTGTATCTTAAGTTTGGCCTAATAGTAATAATGTATTGTTATACACTAAATTGGCTTATATGCAAAAGCACAGACACCTGGACATAGTTTTTAAATACTTGTAGTAGTTTCGACATATATTTATAAAATCATAATATGGTTTGGGTTGGAAGGGACCTTAAAGATCATCTAGTTCCAAGCCCCCCACCATGGACAGGGACACATTCCACCAGACCACGTTGCTCAAAGCATTCATATTACCCTTCCCTCTTTAAATATTTTCATTTTCAGAATCATTATACAGAAGTATAATAAGTAGTTATCCACAGCTTGTAATACTTTGCAGAATAGTTCAAACTGAAGAGAAGAGAGCATTTAAGGAGCTAAATAAAATGACACAAAAAAACACCCTTTCTGTGTAGTTGTGTCTATCTGAAGATGCTGAGCATCCTATGATAGAAATAAATAGCACTGAGTTGACTTCTAGGATGAAAGCAAACTGCTGGATTAATCAGTATGACATTATTATTCAATTACATCTGTATCACTCATAAATGGGCCAAAATGCTTTAGTTCCACGGAGCCATCCAATATCAAATTTTAACTTTTTTTTTTTCCCCATATTTTTTCATGCAGAAATAAGATACTGTCACATCTTCCTCAGAGACCCATGGTCTATTTTTTGTAATTTATTTACATATCATAGAAGTAAGGAAAAGGTGCACAATAATGATGATGTAAGCAGTCTTTTGTGATGACTTGTATCATATACACACATCATCTGTGAACAAAAGTTAGTTTCTAACTTACGTAGCTACATAGGTAGAAAAACAAGTAAAAAAATAACTTGTTCTGCCTTGCTGTAAATTTTCTCTTAATCCTCTGCAAACTATTAACACTTAAATTAACAAGCTCCTCAAGGCTGCCATGAGGAGTATAGAAGCATAAAGCATGTCCGCACAAAAATGACTTCTAATTTCTTTAGGGAAGAGTCTTTATCTAAATAACATAATTTTAAAAAAACACAAACAAAACAACAAAACCAACCAACAAAAACCAAACCAAAACCAACACCAACAAAAACAAACAAACAAACCCACAAGACCGCCCCCCACCCCAACTAAAATAACAACACAAAGAACAAATAAAACCCCAAACCCCAGTGAAAAGCAGCCATCATATTCGGAAAAACAGTTACTTATGGTTTAGGAGCAATTTAAAAAAAATAGAGGGCTAGCTCTAACAAGTTTTTATTTCAGATTTTTACAGATTTATTATATTTTTAACTAATTCTAGAGATTTCTAGAGACAACTTTAACCTTGCCTTTCAAATGGAAGAACTGTAAATATCTACATGTGTAAAAGAGACAAAGGAAAGAACATTAACCTAAAATTTAAAAGCCAACAAAAAAGGCCACACCAGTCCTCCCTCCAGAAATAATAAATATTACTTCCATTTAAAAAAACAAGACCAAAATAGAGTGTGTGACTGACATTGCCAAAAGTATATTTGTCTAGAACTGGAAAAATACAAATCCTACCAGCCACCATTAAAACAGACGCCAAAAATGAGTCTTGGTAATTATTCTGTACTTGCCCTCCCCGCTACGAATAGAAGGGGAAACAAAAGTCAAACAAGCAAAAAACCCACGACCAACAACAAAACCTAAACCAGACCACATAAAAATAAATACATAAAAAGCTACTAGCTAATGTCGTGCTAAAATCTCTGAATTCCTGTTAAGAATTCAGGGGTTGAGCTGAACTTCTCTAACAGTTCAAATGTTATGCAAAAACAAGGAATAAAACTCCAGCAAAGACAAGTGTTTTAATATAACCAATAAGCAGGCATGATACTGAAGCAATAATCTGACACTGCAAAAAAGTTATAAACAGATTTTTTTTTTTTAATCTTTCTCGCCAAAATGCACATTTCTTTAAATTGCAAATAAGAACTGGTGACATTTTTCTCTCACAAATCTTGGAGGCTTTAGTGCCTTGATGGCCTTTCCCAGAGTGGTACAGAGCTCTTGTTAAACTGTCCATTGCTGATACAAAGTTGCCTTGCTGGAACTAAGTGTTACTTCTTATCTGTCCCCGATATGTATATGTATGCTTCTGCTGGTCTCTCCTATACATATAGGGGTTATTACACGAATAAGAAATATTGACTTCTATGCTATCAGTGGAGCTATGATCAATTGCCTGCTGAATGGCTGTGGAACACAAGCTAAAACCTAATCAGCTTTTTAAAGGAAATTAGCAATAGAAGTGCTACCAGCTATAGAGAACATGTCTTGGCACTCCCAGAAAAGGCTGGTTAATACTTACAAGAGCAGAGCCACAGGCACACACCCCCCAGCCAAAGCAAGGGAGACGTGTCCATCCCCTGCTGACAGCTGCTGCAGACTGACCAAAAGCACAAGAGAGATTCATTACGGGAGCTTCCTCCAGAGCAATGCCATGGAATGGACAGCTAGCCCATGTCAGAAGCAGAAAAGTAGCATCAACATGAACACCTGAAGTGTTATTCTTTCTCTTTTTAAGCCAAATCTCTTTTTTGGTATAAAAAGATTGCAGGCAGGCAGAAGTTTCAACGAACCACAGCAGCAACAGGGGAGCTTTTATGTTTGCTTCCCCATTTTTAAGTTGAAATACCAAATCTCGTAAAGATAAACAAGCCAGCCCAACCCATCTTCATAACAGCAGGTAACTTTGGGTACAGGGACATCTCCTCTTCAAGGAAAACTGAATATTTTTACCTGGAACTCTGATACTGTAGTAAAAAGAATTCAACAACAAACACGCAAAGATTTTACTGATCTCGTATTCAATTCTGTGTGAACAGTCAGTGATGTTAATGATATGATTACTCAACTGTAATAGCAAAAAGCAAAATAAAAGATCAGGTGGTATTTTTCTCCAGACATACACACGACTAAGTGGTACACGGCCAATGCTTCCCGATTGCTCGTAGTGCCCATGAGCGCAAGCATGTGATCACACTTGCTTTTACTTTTCGTTGCCTCTGAGGCACAAGGGACTAATCTTAAATTCAGGAAGACAGAGAGAGCAGGATCCAAGCACCAAAACACAACAATTCCCTTATCTCACCCATGCCACTGAAGTCAAGGGTTCAGTCACCCATCCCACCTGGCATGAACTTTCTATTGCTGCTATCAGAATGAAGCAGCTGCACAGCTGTTGCTTCACAGTTCTGACTACATACATACTGGCCAAACCATAATATACCTAGAGGACTGCTTAAAAATTTGCCAGCTCAGCTGTGGAGTACATTATTTGTGCCCCCCCGGTGCTTTTCGAAACTGAAAAATAGCATTGTTGTGAACCCATACTGATGTATATAAACAAGAGGTTCAGCAAACACTGAAGGTGTTTGACATTCTGTTTTAAGCTAATAGAGAAGTAAAAAATGTGCGATTGATTCCCCTTCTATTTATTCAAGCATTATGGAACTGTAATACTTTACCAGTCTGTTCTGAGCACAAGAAAATTTTTTGGATTCATGCTGGCAGTAAGTGGTCCTCTGAGGATTCAGATGCTTTCCCCCCCAGACACTCTCCTTATTCTTCCGGTTGATCTAAATCTTATCAATTTCTTTCTCTCGAAGTAAAAAGCAGTCCAGCTCTCAGACAGCTTGTGGTTTCCAAGATTGAAGTGGAAGGAGAGTGAAAGTCTATCTGTCTTAGAACCTATTTCTGAATTCACTCATGCTCCCTCATTAAAGATGTAAGAGAATTATGAAGGCGAAGAAATAATGAAATAGGAGTCTTTTCCAAACTGGTCTCACTATCCCACCAGACTCAAATATCTGATATCTATTGTGACACACTTTCTTCTGCATTGATGAATTTTAATTTTTGTTGCTCAAGGGTAACACTTCAGGAACAGCGTGAGTGGTCATTACATCACATACATAATAGAGTTGTCTCTCTTTAAACTAGATGCCTGAATTAATAAGGTCCTTTTCCTATACTGTGCTGCCACGCTGGCAAATATTTTCTGACTGTGTAAAACTAAAGTGCAAAAAAGTGCTTCCCCAGTTGTCTCGTGAAGTCAAGATCAGAGAACAGCATGCAGGCTTTTGATATTTCACATTGCAATGTGCGTTCTCCAGAGCTCTCCATATTGCCAACAGAGACCACATTCCTGGAAAGCCTTCAACTTTGTGAGGGGGCAGGAAAACTGCTGTCTCCTCACCACATACCCCACTATCAAACAAACCGCTTAACACTACTGCCACCCACAACAGAGTGTTAGATAATGTGTTATTTTTACCAAATAAAGTGCAGCTTTAACCTGGTCAAGGCCAATTTTCCCTGCTTTACATACTTGTCTAAACACTTGGAATGATGCTTCAGAATCTATAACTGCAATTACTAACATTTCAACCCCTCCAACTTCGTTCATCCTCCAGTTTGAAGGTAGAGTATAATCAACACTGAAGATAGGAAAGCCTATTTTGACCTCATTTGTTAATATTGGCTTCAAAAGATCAGTTGAAATGTTTATCTTATGTTGAAGACACAAAAAAAGACACCTACCAAAATAACATGTATGACCTACCGACTTAAAGCAACCTGGGTTGGTTTTTTTTACTGCAGAGTAATAACTTTGCCATACACTAAAAAAGTTAAAGTATAAAAGACAAAGAAAACCTAAAGAGATTTTTAAGAGGAAAAATATAACACTATTTCTTCACCATCAAATAGCTTATCATATAATTATATTGTATTTTCTATTTTTTATGTTAACAAACCAAATTGCATTATTGTGCTACAGAACTGAATATTCTGTCTGAACACTGTCCCAGCTGGTGAAGTCAAACTCGAGTGCAAAACGCTTAAAGAAAGATGTATGTCCATTTCATTACGCTGCAGCAATCTCTTTGTGGCTTGTCAAGAGGAGAATTGTCAGCCCATGTCACAGAGGTACTCAAAGGACTAACGTGCTTGGGTAAAATGCTGCTGTACATTTTTCTGAACCAACTTTTCTAAATATAGCTTGGGTATTCCAGCATAGCAATAAGCCACAAAGAAGTAGGTTAACGGTGTAGAAGCCACCAGTAATTTTGCTTTCTGAGGGATCAGTCAATACTGCCCGATAAGATCACATCAGCAACACAGGCAGCCTTTCAATATTAACCAATTTTATATCTTATCTTTTCCCAGGTGGCTGACTATGATGCCAGGTGAAAGGGTGATGGAGAGTTCAGAAACATGAGATAGATGATATATGCCTGCAAATTTAATCAGCAAACAACAATCCAGGGATAGCTATTATTTAGTAGAAAGACACAAACCCTGGCAAGATACCTGTGGGTTCTCCTATCTTGATATAACAAGGGACCCCCGGCAAGGGGAAGAGATGACCTAGATGCTGAATTTTCCCATATGTGGGGAAAAATTCTTCCCCTGCCCCCCAGCTGGTTTGCCAGGCTGTTCCTGATTTCTGGTCTTTGCTTGAAGCTACTGCTGTGCTCCAGCCATCTCGCTCACACACAGAGACACACACAGGGAGAGTGAGGCATGTCTGCCTAGGAAATACCTCCTCAGATCTATATCTGCTCCATCAGCAAGCTCAGTGTGTTTATTCGCATCCATTTCTTCAACTAGAAGAGCTCTATCATCCCTGTGGCTAAGCCATGACTCAGTTTTGGAATCTGAGAAGGCAGGATGAGGGGGGAAGATGTACAGGGAGGAGGAAAACAAAATATAAAATGTTTAGAAATGATGCTAAGAAGTAGTCCTTTCAAAGGCAGGTTGAAGTTCTCTATCAGTTAGCACTATTGCACCCACAATACAAAATTCACTCAAACTTGCACTGTCAGGTCCCTTGTGTATGCAATTTGCTCATCTGTGGACCAACTATCAAGTTAGAGAACATTCTTGTAAAATGCGGTATCCTGGCTGATGTTTTTTTCAAGTATGGTTGAACAAGCAACACTAACATATTGTTGGTAAAGCACACACTCTAACTTTAGGATTCACAGATATCTTACTGCCTCTAGAAATTTGAATTACATATCAAATGTTTAATATTTTAACAATATCTAATTGCAGTAACATTAGTCTATGTGTTTTAAATTTTATTCCTTTTCAGGCAACAGCAAGCAGCAACCAAAAAAAGTAAGTTATGTTTGAATAATACATTTACACTGCTATTATTTAATGTGTTATTCAGCTCTCAGGACCTGAACTGTTTGCAGATTTCTGGAAAGCCAGTTTTATAAATGTACCAAATACTAGAAAGATAGGTCTGTATTAAAATTTGAGGTTGACAGACAGCTGGCTGGATTTAAAGGGAAAGAAAGTAGACTGGTGGTAGCAACAACGTGAACTTAATAGCAGAAAAGTGAGAGTCGTGGGATATCCGAGATCACATCAGGCTCTGTCAACCAGAAGATAATATTGCACCTTTAAGACCATTGGGGCTCCTGGTCTGGTAAGGAAACAGAAGATTTTAAACCAGCTCTGTCTGGTGTTAAGGGAGCCCAAAGTAATTTGAACTGGCAGGATTTGTAAAACCACATCACTTTAGGATAAAGTTTGGCCTGCTCTTCCTAGCCAGTTGAGAAATAGGAAAAGGCAATGAAAACATGCAAATTCATATTTCTTTGTCTCTCTTTTTAAATTATTCTTACACTGTTTTTCACTTTGCACGTACTTAGTATGGATCAGCATGCCTATAGCTATTTAACGCTATTCCTATTCTTCGTAGCTATGATTTAGTTTTTCATTACTGAATGCCAAATTAAACTGAATAATCATCACTCCGAAGTCACACTATGGAGGAAAGTACACAAGTGTCAGAAATCCTCTTGCAGTTGCTGATAAGAAAGTATATGGAGGAACAGAATTTTTCATACTAATGAGGTCATCTCATTTATTTTATCATGGAATCACTGTCACAGTAGGATAGTTGTATTACATCAATAATTTAAATTGCAGTATTACGAAGGCGCGGACAAAGTATTCTCCTTCTTACAGATTTACATTTCAGGGAACAGGTAAATCATATAAAACACAGAAAAAGGAAAGCTGGTAGAATCAATAAAAGAGATTACCATTGGAATATAGTCTCCAAATAATTAATTCCACAACTTCAATATTAGAATTCATTATCCTACATGACCTGCCAAAATTATCTATATTTTTTGACCCTCACAGAGATTGAAAATCCCTTCCTTTCAGTCATATATTTAAGAGACTTCTGCAGGATTTTGAGATTTGCATAGATTCTACACCATTTTTCCATGCCACTAGTTGTTTAAATTTGTAGTCTGTTACTGATTACATTAAATAGCACTTTTTAGAGCTTCCCTTGCAGTTTGCACATGTAGACAAGTTCTTCTCAGATATCTTGCTATTACTTTAATGATTCCTTGCTGTAAGTAAATTAGAGAACACAGTGTTTTCTTTAAGAGCTACCTGTCTAATTTAATATCAGTAAGTAACACTAGCAAGCACAGTGATGGCAGTAGGTCTCTCTTTCACACAGTCCCACCATTGTTCCCTGCCCCTCCTTCACACTTCAGTTTCTCTGCAAGTAGTATAATTTGACAAAAATAAAAGAGAAATGCTGAGAGAGTGCTTCTACTTACTCCTCTGTCTAAGCAAAGAAGGAATTGCTAAAGAAGCATCAAGAACTTTCCCTAGGAAGATACTGGAGTTATTCTGAAGCCAAGTAAAATTTTAAATGACCAAAACATAAGGGATAGTATCCACTAAGAATGGAACAGAGATTAAAGATAATATCAGATATGATATCAAAAGCAAATAAATATTTTACTGTATTAAAAACAAAGGAAAGGACATTGCTGGTGATCAAAGGCAGGATGGTCAGGGGAAATATTGGATAGTGAACCTATATCCTCCTGTAAGAGCAAAACCCCCAAATTAAAGTTGATAAAACAAGGAACAGGGATGTGCTTACAGGAACTTACAGTGATACTGAGAGCAGAACAATAACATATGTACCTCTATTTTAGAAGAAAGAGAAAAAGAAAACAAACAACATTAAGCAAGCAAATTTAAGATCACTAGTCAGATCTCAGTTGACCAAAAGCCGATCCCTCAAAACTTGTACACGAAAGACATGAATCTAAGTTAATGGAAGTTGGGTACATTTGTGCTGAATTTTATTGAAAATAGATTGTTCCAGACTAATGCAATAATTGTTTTATAAACAAGATAGAGTAAAACTAAGTTGAAATAAATTACTGTATGTTCAATACAGCACTACAAAAAAACCTGAGAGTTCAGTTGTAAAAGATAGGTTGTGGTACAAGAATTGTAAATTATATAAAGAATTAACTAAAGAAAAATAACAGTGATTTGCTCTGGACTGGGACAAAGTTTTTCAAGTAGTCATCCAAGGACTAGTCTCAGAACTACCGTTAATTGGTTAATGTTAACAATTTTGTGAGAGAAAAATGGAATGGACTTGTAAAGTGTGTTGATCAGGAGAAATTATTTAAATAAAGCTGGATATAACGGTGAATAACTCATGGAAATTACGGGAACAGTAAAAACTGTGTTGATATTCAGTCAAAGTGCAAGTTCATTTATTCATCAATACAAAGCATTTCTAGTTTCAGATACGAATTATTTGGAACTGACAAAGGAAGACAAGAGACTTGAGTTTCCTTTCCAGACTGATCAACTGAGCTATTAATTGTATAGCTGCAGAAGAAACAAATACAGTCTTGTGAGGTGGCAGCTGATGTATTTCTATTTTATAAAGTATCATTCATGTCATAGTACAAAACCACTTGTGAATCAAACCAGTTTAAAACAGTGACATCTACCCTGCCCACAGCACTGAGCTAATAAAAATATGCCTCGTAGAAAGCAGAGAACATAGTCAACTACTATGTTGTCGCTTTTCAATGAGTAACAAACTCATTAAAACTGAAGATGATAAGGCAATATGTTTCTAGGCCTGAAGAAGTTCCTCACATCAATCTGAGAATAGAAACGATGCCATCATTGTAAATCAGCATAAGCTTCAGCCACTACAAGGCAACTGGACAAAGTTAACCCATTTGGCTAGTATTATGGGCCTCGTGTTTCGATCTTGAAGACAGAATTTCTAATGAAGAATCTCCACCTGAAGAGTGATCCATCATCAGCTAACATATCTAATGGCCTAGAGCAAATTGCCAATTCAACTGTTGACCTTCTATATCTCAAATTATTCTTTGCTAAGTTACTTTTCTATCACTGTTATCACTGTATATATAATAGCTCGTATTGCATTTGGTAAGATTACATAGAGGACTACAAGACTATAAATCTAAGTTACCTAATTAGGTATTTCTGTTGTAAGTGTTCCATATGTAAGCAGATATTGATTGCTAAGCCTGTTCCGATCTAATTTAGGTGGAAACGTTGCTATCTTCTTTCATGCAAGAAGGCTGGTATCTCTGAATTTTTATTGCACGTTCTCTGGTCTGTAGGGGCTACAAAATTTGTTACCTCAAAATTCCAAAGGATTAAAAGCAGAAGCCAGATAGAATGGTACACCATGGCAAATCAAAACAGGATTAGAATAATTATCATGTTTAACATATGGCATTTAAGGTACAACTTCTAAATATCTGATATTACAGTACACGTTAATCCTTTTTGGTTTTCTATTTACGTCATGACTGCTGAATAAAAATCAGAAAGCACTTTTATGGAAAGGACAAAACTGTAATGTGGCCTGGCAATAGGCATATTCTTTCTACTCATGAAAGGAGAAAAAAAAAAGAGCAGTATTTTCTAATTTTGCACAAATATTTTGAAGACATTCTTTCTGCTGTACCACAATTGCAGCTTCTCACTGTTCAACATCTACTACCTTGCTATGTGAAAAACACCTACTAACACAATTGTAGCATTTGGATTTCCACCACTTTCCGTCCTCCCACATGTGCATTTCTCAGCAAGCTCCCAGTGCTCAAACATCTTGCTGAAAGCTACCAGCCTGCGAGAAAGCTTTGTCTCAGACACCGTAACAAAACAAGAGAATCAAAGTAGGAAAACTGACGAAAGTTGCAGCCACAAGCTTGCATTTTTATAGGTTCTGCACATTTGTCTGGATCCTCTGTCAGAATCTAGCTGAGACAGGCTAGCATGATGCCAACTGTAGCACTGGACACCATTTTTCAGTAATCAATAAACAAACTTCTGTAATAGGAGCAAGAAGCACAAGCACGACTTGGAAATACTGATCTTACCTGACGTCTTCATCTAATTCTGTGTAATGACGACACAATCTTTCCAAATATGTCTCCTCCTTACCTAATTGTAGTGTTGCAATAGGAAATCTCATGGCAGCCCTGAATCAGACAGGGAAAAAAAATGAGGGCTTAATCACCAACTTAAAAGCAAAACCAGTACATTATGTGATATGATTTTGAAAGCAGTTCTGCTGATTCCATATCAGTGGTTAGATACCTGAAGTCAGATTTATGGCATAAATCATGGGCATACATTTGGAAAGAATTCAGTCTGTTTTAAACTATAATTCAAAACTGTAAAATAATCTAGAAAAGATCCAGAGAATTTTTATTTCTATCATCTTTAAATTGTCTGTTTAGTGTTTTATTTACCTCTATGAGACATGAAGTTAATGGCCAACATTAAAGACAAACTAAACATCACCTTTCTAAATGTAACCTAACAACAAGGACACATGTATAGAGCTGTATGGTTTTATATGACTTTTTTTTTTTTTATGATGCCTTTTATAAAAGTTTTGGAACATACAGCATTATTTTCCACTTACATCAATATACTGATTGTAAAACTAGTTCCTATAAAATTGTATCTGCACTTTAAGTAATCACACTGTTATTCAGCATTCAAAAACACCTGACACATCACATGTGTGATATGCAAAAAGACTCAAGACATGAGAAATTGACTGAATGGTAAGGAAGAGAGGAAGGGAGAGAAGGATTTATTTTATACCAGATACTTTGGCATCAGCTTTCATCTTAAAAAAAATTGAGCATAAGGAAAGAGAAATGGTTTCACAGGTCTTTTGAGAAAATAATATTAATAGCACAAAATCTTAATAACACCACCCGGAGACCTTTTTTGCTTGTTTTCTACTCATCAGAGATTCACAATAAATAATCCAATACTAGAACTACTGCAAATGAGTAGTAGAACAAAGACTTTTTAGGCTTCAGTAAAAAGTTAGGGCATGATCTATATCTCAGTCATGTTCAAGTGAGCAGATACTGTAATCAGCTTTGTGATGAGTCAGGGACTGAGATGGTGTGCAGGGAAAACAGAAAACCTTTTGTGCAATCATGTCCTATGTCATTAGAAAAGAATTTCCCATTATTTGCATGAAAGAAGGTGGCACTGAGGAGAAGAGCTCTTCGTAAGTTGTCACTGGGGCTGTAACTTCACTGCCACAATGGTGTTTTCACCCTTTCCTCCACTTTCTGGCACAGCAAGTGCTACTTAATCTGCATCCACAGCTGTTGGGCTGCTTCACCGTCCAGACAGCTGTCTGCAGCCCTCAGAAAAAATTTTTTGTTGATGACCTGACTTTAATCCTCTTCATCCTTTTCCCACCAAAAATAAACAAATGCCTGAAGTCAAATCAAACCAGCTTTACCTGATGACAAATGGGGAAAAAAGACATGCAGAATAGGGCTCGTCCTCCAGTGCACATTATTAAAATTAGTTACAGCATATGGAGGGGAAGGTGGTTTGCAAGTGAAAAAGGCAGACAGATATCACAGACTTTACTCCAAAGTCCTCGAAGAGAGAGCTCCTTGATTCTTGCTTGCAGGTCCCCTCTGACCTCCTCCTGGAAACGTTAATGATAAAGGTGATAACACCCGTTGAATGCCTCATAACCCTGAACGTAACCTCTAGATTTAATTCAGCCATTCTTGTCTCTTCCACTTTCTGCCATAGACTTGTTCAAGAGTTATGTTACCTTGGCTTATAACTTTGACCTCTGAAGGCTAAGGGCACAGAGTCAATCAATTCTTCATACTTCAGACCTACCTAGAGGACTCTATTTCATCATGTCATTGTATTCACTTTCTGAAATATTCTCTTTGAATATTGTGAACGTGTTTTAGCCTCAAAACTACTATGGAAGAATGGAGTGAATTCGCACAACCCATCCAGCTGTAGTCGTGTTATTTTCTTCCTTCTTTTGGGGTGGGGGAGTGGTGACCCAACGAAAACCCTCATGACACACTCAATTCACCAGTGTGCTAGTATAAACAAATCAAGAATTTTTTTTTTTTTTTTTTACTTGCAAACTGAACACCTAATGCTGTCCTCTACATTTATTCCAATGGTTCATGGTTTACTTGAAGCTACAGGCAACAGAGGAAAAGGGGAAAAAGGATCCTAAAAATTCATGCTTGCCTATCCACTCTTATAAGTTTCTCGTTATGGGCAGCCTTTATTTCCACTCTATTTACAGCTATAAGTATGAATTACTTTAAATATCAAAGTAGGTCATTAAATAGCTAGCCAATTAGATAATCTGCATTACAGGAAAATACTACTATTCAACTAGCTTGTTAAAAAAAACTCCCATACACATATCCTGAGGATAAAGCCTTCTGTAAAGGAACAAAAACATATTTATCCACTGCAGCTGCTACCTTCACAGGTATACCAACTTATTTCTCAGACAAAATATGTAGAGACCATGATGACATGCTCTTCTTAAAGTCACAGGATTCAAAACTGCCTGAAACCTGTTCTCTTGGCTACTATGTCTAAGCGCAAGAGTGGAAATGCTGACCAGCTGTGTATCGGAAAAGAGGAAACCCCTCTCACCTTGCCCTCTCCTAAGTGAGATACTTAAAATACCAGCCAGCTTTGAACAGCCTGTGGAGAATCCAACTTACTTGGCACAGCTTTCTCAGTTACTTCCTTATCCGCCTTCCTCCCAATTCACACATCTGCCCTTCCATCTCCTACAGTCATCCTTTTTAAATATAGATTTTCATTTTCATCCTAATTAGGAAAACTAGGCAGAACAATTCACTGACCCTTAGAAGAGCTGTCAACACCAGAGTCTGCTGCCTAGAAGAATAATTTATTTCTCATTACATTTGAGCTGTTATTAAATCTAGAAAAAAGGAAACACCAAATGATATCAATAATTACTCTGCAAAACAAAATGGAGCTTTCTACATTTTATGTAGAAGCTGAATAATCTTGCAAATGCTCCTGATAATTTGTATTACCCTAGTAGCATAAACAACTTTTCCCAGTTGTTCAAGTTACCTATAAAACAGAGCTGTGTGAAGATGGAGACATTGTGCATAGAGAGCTTCACTACACTATCAGCTTTCCAGAGGAAAGAAAAACTCCTGCCTCATGATTCAAATATAGATTACATCAACTATTTTTTTTACCTGAATTATGCTGGGATTAGGAGATATTTGTAATCTGAACTGCACTTTTTAATGCAAATAATTGACTGAACCACACTAGTAAGAATATTTTCACAACGTGCTTTGGTAAAATCCATAATATCCTTGTTTTTCATGCACAAAAGGCCAAGATCCATAATGATGATGTTATAAATCTTAGAACACCAACTTAAATCCTTTCCCAGCTAATGAAACAACTACAAATAATAATTCCAATATGGAGATTTCTTAAAGTGTCCAGGGGAAATTCTCCAAAGTAGTTTCAAACTATGCGATTTAATGAATTTTTAAAAGAGAAGTGATTTAACAAAAGAAAACACTCCCCCCAAAAGTTTGCTGTACTGTTGCAAAGCTGTAATTCATTGGCATGCTGTCTCCACTACTTTGCAGTAATCAGCAAAACCATTCGTTGGAACAGACACCATGATCTTTGCTCCATATACAATGGGAATCTTAAAAAGGTAGCTAAGGCTCAGGCATCATATGTAGGATTCAGAGCAAACATGTATGTTTAGCATAATTTTAACTGTTAGATAGTGTCCTGACTACCTTCATCTGCTTTTCCAAAATGCCTGCCTTGTGTCGTGTGACAACTCGATACACTGATTTCTTGAATACCCTAAGCTTTCTAACTATTTAGGCAACTGAATTCAAAATATACCAAGTTCATGACCTACCAACTACCAGCTGAATCACTAAGATGTGTGCATTTGATCCATAGCATACAGGCATTAGTTAGAATCCCATCTGCAATAAAATATTATCGTCATATATTTTCCAAAGGTTGAGAGCATACCCATACCTGAACCTTCAAAGCTAAAAAATACTAAGCCTGAAACACCTCAAAAGCTTCATTTGCAGTTTTGTTTTTCAGGAAATAAAATTTTGCTTCACAGCTTGCTTGAAAACCTACAGTAAATCTGCTATGTAAATCTGGTAAGTCACTAGAAATAATTGTTCCTTGAAACTGCAGCATTGCTCATATCCTACTTAGCAAGTTTATCCTATAAACCTGCATCAGGATCTCTCATTATAGATAATCTTGCAGTGGCATGCATAGATGATATTGGCTTCTGCAGTGCTTTACAAGCTTCACACTACTATATACCGTTTTGCTAAAAAGGGTATGTTCATAGCACTTGATGAGGGAAGAGCCCTCCTGCAGAAGACTGCTTGATACAAATATTCTTGTTTTTTTCTCAAGTACACTATCGTAATCAATCATGGCATATATAATCATTATATAAAGATGTAAATACGCTCACACCAGCTCTCTCATAAGTGCTGATGTATTTCAACTAAGCTTGACAGAATTCTAAGAGCATTGAGAAGAAAGATGTCCCTAGAAAATTCATGACAACTGGCCCTTCAGGGTGGTGCTCATGTGGAACAGCATGGACTCTGCAGCAGAAGATGTCTTTTTGGCTTGGCACTACCACGGGCACAGTCAGAGCCATCCACCTTGGCTGTGGTTCGAAGATGCGTGACACTGCTGGGCATGTTGCACGTGCAGTGGTGATGAGGTTCTCATTGTCATGGGCAAACCTACAGCATCCTGAGAAACTAAATTTATTGAAGTGAAAGGAGATCAAGAAGGTTCAAACCCAAAATCACATGTTGTGCTCCTGTTGTACTGTTAATGAAGTCCACCATATCAGGGGTTAAATAGTGGGATGGGACATACAGAATACAAATGCAAACAACTATTTGTTCAGGGCAAGACACAATCTCTGTGATAAAGTTACCAAGACTTCACTGAGCATCTGTTCAAGAGATCAAGAGATCGAAGAGCAAGTGATTTCTGCCCAGTTGTGTGATTGCCTTAACCCACATCACTCCAAACAGGAGGGCTCACCTCTCTGCAGAGAATGGGACATCCAGCATTTCGAGGAGCTTCTGCTCACAGCCAGGAACACCTGAACGAGTTGCTCCCTGCCCCCAGATGTATTTTGTGACACTATTTGTACCCACGTGTCTCCACAACACAAAGATTCATGCACTCAAAAATGCAATCTGTGTTCTAGTTGAAGGGATATCTGCATATAACCACTCCTTAAGTATGTCTACATCACACAGTGGGGAAAAAAAAAAAAAAAGGAGAGGGGATACTTCTCCCTCCCTCCCTCCCCACCTTATAGGAAACAGAAAGAAGTGGTGTTACACTACAAAGGCAAGAGCTTTTCTCTCTGTGCCTAGCGACTGCTGTTTTCCCTTCACAGCGTATGGTCTTGTTTAGTTTCTTTCTCTCCTAGCAGTGAACTAATAAACAAGAGGTAAGCCTCTGTCTTTTCACCAAGGGAAAAAGAGAAATGTACTTCTAACAAAAGGTAGACACTTGTCTTGGTGCCAAGAAAAAGTTTTCATGCCCCATTAAACAGAAGGTAGATTCCTGTCTCACTGGTTCTTTTGTTTGTTGCCTCAGATTGTTAAACAGAGCAAGGGCACTCCTGCTTCCAAGCACCTGCATTTAATTGCAGCTTATTGCATTCCCCACTGGGAGGCAGGAACAGCTGCAAGGGAACACTGTACTGATACAAGAGCAGAAAATAGTGCTTTTTTTCCTGAGCAGGAAATGTGCACTCTTCTACAAAAAGCACACCACTCTAGAGAGAAATCATTGGGAAAAACAACTAGTACTGCTTGGTTTTCCTTTGTTTTCTTTCATTTATCCTTGCTCCAACAAGTTAACAAACCACTATTATAAAATTAAAAACAAACAAACAAACAAACAAACAAACAAAAACAAAAAAACCCCACCCACCTCTATAAATAATCTATTTAAAACTCACTTTTCAAGAAAAATACTGGTTTTTGTGTTCAGCAACCTGCTTGTTTATTAATTGAAAGATTTTCCAAAAAGCCTTGGCAGGTCACCAAGCTTTAAATCTAAGTGAAGATAGTTCAATAAAATTAATGCATAAACTAAGCTTAGGACTAGCTTCTTAAGAGGAGTAAAAAACAAGTATTTCTCCACATCCTGCATGGTGTTTAATCTCATTTATGGAAGTCTGTGTAACGAAACCATGGGAAAACATGTACGTTTTTCCTTCCAGGACAGCTACACTCAGCCTCTCTTTTCAGCATTTGTTCTATTTATTTGTCTTCTGAGTAGACTATTTTAATAACTCCCTCCAAACACAGGTTATTTTTTTCTGGTATTTTTTTGCTGGAGTTTTCCTTGGTCCTTTTTAGAAGCTACCTAGCATGAAGAACGGTACAAACACCGCAATAACTGTACCAAGCGCAAAGCCCACAGGCTGGCCAGCAGTTCCTTCTTCAAACTCAGGAGATCTCTGTCAGCTTATAGAACAGTGAGCAAATCTTCATATGACAAGGAGGGCTGGTTTGAGAGCTCCTCCAGCCTAAGAGAGCAAAGGAAAATCAGAACGCCTGTCCTTTGGTTTGATGAAAGCGAGCAGAAAGGAAAGCACAGCGATGCAAGGAACTATCCCTGCTCATCTCATGCTGAAAAGCCAGCAGGAGAGCTCCTCCTTGTACATTAAGTTCCCAGGGTTCCCTTAGCCTAACTAGGTCACTTCTACCAAAAATCAAATGGAAACTATCATCCTACAGTTTGGGAGCCCTAGGGTCTCCCAGCATGGTCACAACAGCTCTTTTAGATTGCAAATGTTTTCCAAGTCCCAAGATTTGAAAGAAAAACTTGCTTTCTCTATATCATCTTCTGTACCCAGAGGCAGCACAACAAAGAATATAGTCAAAGCATTGCTCTCTGCCTAGGCCTTCTAATACAATAGAAGGGAAAGAATGATTTTTGTTTCTTTATATACCACTCTACTGCCTTATTGAATTTAAAAGTGGCAATATTTTTTTTTCCCTAAGTACTAAAGAAATTGAATATTTAACCTCCCACCTGTTTCCCTAAAATAAAAAGAATAAAAATGGAAATGTTTTCTTATGCTCTTTGAAGTTCATTGGATTTAAGCAGACTGTAGTATCGAGGTTTGGTTACTTGCACGCACTGCATGTTTCCTGTTATGTTCCAACTTATTTATTTTAAACAACTAAAACAGACTCGCTTTTGGTCTAAACTATAGACTAAGAGAGTCAATAAAAAGAGCCAATTTGACAGTCTCCATGGTTGAAGCCTTTGACGGAATAGGCACAAGTCAAAGCAGCATTCTTTCCTTACTTTGTTTATTTACATTAGCCTTAACTTGGAGATACCTCTTTATTCCAGAGCAGCTCAGCTTTAGCAATCTTTCTCATTTTTTTGCCTGAGGTCTTACAACAACAGGGAATTTTCAGATGGGAGGAGTCAAGTTTCCATTTAGAAGACAGAATACACTACTACATGTGCGGATTAAGTGAAGGGGAATATAAATACTCCATGCATAGTGCTCCAGTCACAAATGCTAGAATTAGAGATATAATTGAGATATAGTATCTCAGGCAGTCCATCCCCTCCTTCATCCCCTTCTCCTCCCCTACCCTCCAGTCTGAACTGTCCCGTGAGAAAACTGAGAAAGGGGTGACTGCTGCTTGTGTTCCCCCTTTGGATGCATAACCACCTTACAGATTAAGTTCAGAAACTGCAAGAACCACAGTTCCTGCTTGCTGCCTGTCCATGTGCACCTCAGAAACCACATTGGTTCTGGAAGGGCTATTTCCTCATCTCTGCAGGGGCATGCTGATGAGTCTGCCCAGCACCCCTGGCTCATCTTGCCGTGTGCCCACACATCCCAGCTCAACTCGCTCTGATCTCTGCCTCCTCATGCTCCTTTGCTCCTCAGCTCAAAGAAGTTGCTCCAAACATTACAATTGGAAGCACGATATTCCAGATTATTTTCTGCAGTAGAATAAATCTTCTGGGGGACTAAAAAAATCTTCTTACAGCACTAAAATGACTAGAGCCTTCTAAATTAGTTTATTTCCACACAAAAACTTCCTAAGTATTTAGTTAAGAGGCATTCATCATTACTTCACAGTCTCCGGTAATAAGTGGTTAACATGGTTATTAGGTATAGGGGCCAGGGTTTCAGGAAACTCAGAAAACCTTGACAAACTGCAAGGAAACAGTGGTTGAAGAGTACTGGTTAGTAGTGGAAGAATACTGGTTAGTACCGCCAAGTCTGAATTAAGGCTTAACATTTCCTTCATTTGCTAGACCTACTTTGGGTTAATTCATTTTCTACTTGACCAAGCTTCGGTCTGTCAGTCACCTCAAGTGATGACAGGCCTGAGACTGACAGACAACATCATTCTCAGCTGCTAAATGTAAGACACCTTCACATTTTCTTCCTGTGTACATGTCCAAGAGTCCTTTCTCATTTGTCCTTCAAAACTAAGCTACTTTTTAGGCATTAGAGGATAAGAACACAGATAGCAGCAGTTAACTCTAAAGTAGCTAACACTACACATGCTCATATCTATGCTTTTTCGTTATTAAAGTTTCTGAAGCCTCAATCATTTACTTGCTCATAACAGCCTCGATCAAGGTAATAACTCTTCACATTTATAATAGCAAATTAAAAACCGGAAATATTCTCACTCGTAGTCTGAATGCAGTCTGTCTTGAAACTTGAACAAAGATTGTTATTGGTGGAATTTTGAAGTGGGCCATGCACTGCAAATGGTTTGTTTTGAAGATTTCCCGAGAAATAAAATACAGCATTCTAACGAAAACTTTACCTGCCGTTACATCAACTTCTCTTAACTTTCGTACTCTAGAACAGTAAATCATGAATATGCAGATAATATTCTGCTACTCCATTTATCTCACATAAAATATTGTTTTACTACATACCATAAGCTAAAGAGGATTCATGCAAATCATTCAAAAGTAAGTCCTCTAATACAGAGTAGATTTTCACATCTCAAATGAAAGTAGAAAAAAAAATGATTCAATAACTGTTCCAAATGTATATTTAATAAACCATTTATCTGAATGGGTTTATATACTGTGATTATCTCAACATTTAATATCTAATTAGTAATACGGACTCATCACTTAATCTGTGACTGTATCTTGTCATCACCAAAGGCAAGCGTTAGAAGAAAATATACCACAGAAATAAAGAGGTGACATGGTCAACAGCCCAGATTAAGTGTCTGTACACCAATACATGCAGCACAGGAAACAGGATTTACAGACAAGAATTTTATCTAACTTATGACCAAGAGTAAGAATCCTTACTTGCTACAATAGCTCCAATGTAAAATATTTTCGGAGTTCTGAGGGGCATATGACTTTAAGTAAAGCTATCGTATGAACACCTTATTTTGTAATTATCTACATAATGAGAATTGGATGAGAGTTTTACCAATTCCATTCATCACATTTGTATTCATAATTGTAAGGTGACACTTTGTATCTCTTCTGCTTACTTTCTATTTGTCACATTATTTTTCATATTGACAAGCCATGTCTTGTCAGATTCTATGAATATTATCTACACAGTGGTTACACACGTTGACAATTTAAAATAATTATTCATAAATCACGCTTTCTGCTGTGATTCGACTAGTCTCTTTTGTTCCCAGATTCTTCCCAGTATCCACGGCTCAGGTGCCAAAACCCTTGAGACCATCTGAAGCTAAGAAAATTGACACTTTTGACATTGAAGCAAGAACAGTACATTCTGCCAATGTATGTTAGGGTCAGCAGCTCTATACCCATAACATTTTTTTAAACAGAATTAAATGAATTTGTGTACATGCACACATTATTAAAATATAACATTTAGAATTTGTCCAAGATCTAATTGCCAGGACATTAAATTGACCTTTTCTTTCTCTCTGTAATACGATATCTAGACAACTATTTTAGTTTGTTTGTATGCCGGCCAACATAGAAGTTGACATAATTCAGTCTTTCAGATTCAAAGCAACCAAGATCGTTAAATTACTTGCATAGTATTATATCTTGAAAGAAACTCCCTCTCCAAAATATCATTTAATGTGAGGTCTTTTTTGTTTGCTTTTAAGAATATCAAGCTGAAGCAGAAAATGGTTAACACAAATCTGCAATCTACATAGAAGTAGGGAAATCTACAGTATTTCTAGCATGTATGAAAAAAGAACGGCAACTCAGGAAAACAGTGATGGATTTCTTGACTGCTACAAAGGACGAAGGAAAAGAGGCACGTGCATGTATGCTTTTTCGACACACATTTACAACCTTACTAAAAATACGTTAATTTTAAAAATGTTTCATATTACTAGCCAACATATGCATGAGACTTTCAGGGATTGTTTAAGTTAATTTGAAAGTTTTTCTGATTATCCTGTATTTTAAGGTTTTACTAAAGGTTACTACAAGTTTACTAAGGTTTTACTGACGTTTACTAAACATTTGAACACAGCTGCTAATTAACGTATTTCTTGTAAACATGAACTGTTAAACCACTCGTATTACTGCCTCTTAGAAAAACTTGTTGTTACCAAAAAAAAAGCAAACCAAACACCCCATGTGCAATAAATGATGCACCTGAGGGAAGCGCATGTATAGAGGAAATTTCAAGTACTGAGATCAAGTGTATGTTTAGCTACCAGGACTGTATCAGCATATTTTGCAAGCAACACAAGAATCTTGGTTTCTGCAGGGAAACAGGCACATCCATGCTGTTGTGATAAAGAAGTTAAATAACTTTAGAGACGGACAACCGTACTGCCTCTGAATTCTCAGCACCTTTAATCCTTTATTCCAGTTCCTCTCTACAAACCTCCTGAAAACCACAGTAAGCTTTGACCAAGCATAAGCGATAATGCTACTCTCTCAGACCGTCCTAGAACCTAATGCAAAAAAAAGAGGAAAATCTAATTAATAGCTGAAACTAAACAGATCTGTCAGAAGCTGTTTGCCAGCTAAGGACCATAAACTACTCTGCCTCTTGTCCTTCCCTTCTCCTGTGTTGTCCCACCCCATTTCACCTTGTGTGTTCCCTTCTCTTGGAGTTCATTATCCTAGCCCTGGATTCTGATACACTGACACACGCTAGATATTAACTTCTGATTTAGGGCCTCTATGAGATTCCACTTATTCAGGTTCCCCATATGCAGCTGCCCACTTCAAGACACTTCTTCCCTTTCTGATGCCTACAATGCCAGTGATCCAGTTGACGTGCAAATATAACCCAGAAGTAAAAAATGTACTCTTTCAATAACTACGCATCATACCATCAATATTCAAGACCTAAAAAGGATGAGGAACTTACCTAAATGATGGTGAGAAGTATCAAATTTGCCTGGCACTTCTGGAAAAATTCAACAGAAAAACTAGCTATAAAAAAAATAGTATAGTCTACAAAGGAAATGCTTCACTGGTGTCTCTCCACAGCTAGGAGCCATGGAGCACAAAGGAGCCTGTCAGAATCCACAGAGTGCTTAATACACATCCTTAACTGTCTTACTAAACCAAATATAACACATTTTTAGCTAAATAAAGTGGAATCACTCTTCCTTCTTGTGGACTTGGGGCACTGAGTTGAGAAGCTGGTTGAGCCTTGTTTACTTTTCATATTAACATCAGGAAAACACAGACAACTTTAAAGAAGATTCCATTCTTTCTTCCTTGCCCGTCCTGTCATTACTTTATAGAAAACATTGTTTTATTACAAAGACAGAAATCCGTGTCATTTTTCAAATGTGGAACTTATCAGTAGTTCTATGTCAAGCTACCTAGTTGTTGATAGCAAACCTGAAGACACTAAAGCAAACCTATATTCTTCCCTCTTAATTTTCACACAACCTGACTCACACCACCCATTCAGCTTAGCTTTTGCTTATACATCTATGCTTTTATTGAGTGCATATTCATACAACTTCCTTATTTTACAAGCTCATTTTCATTTAAAAAGATGGTAAAATGTTAAAAAAGCCAAAGCTTTAGACTGATTTTTGAGTGTGCAAACAGCTGTGCTTGCAAACTCACACCTATGAAAGATGCCATGAAACTCCTCAGAGAACTCTAAATCTTGGGCTACGTTTCTAAATAAAAGGATAACACAAAAGAGGAATCTTAACAGGTACAAATCCAGAGATCAGTAAATTAAATTCACAGAATGGTCTTTCCCTGGAGATTAGTGCTTTCATTGTTTCACAGATACTTCAGCAATAATCCCTTTACGCACGCACGCAGATCCATTTTTACAGATAACATATTCTCCAAGAATCTAAACTTAAGATTCTCTTTTCAGAAGCCGAAAGTCAGTATTTCAGATTTCTTCAACAAAAGACCAACAGGTGACAGTGATTAGCAACTGCCTTCATTTAGACAGTTGCTGAGATACGCATGTTTTAGCTAAAATAACAGTTGTGTGTCACGTGCCTTACACATAATCATTGGCATTTTCCATTTTCTTCATATTGGCTGCAGTCTTTCTGCCTTTTCTTTCATTTTATTCCCTACCTCTTCCATCTGTTGGCTCTTTTATCTCTAACTAACGAAGATTTCCGCACTTCATTTCAAAAGCTTCATTTATGCTAGTTGTAGGTGCTCATCAATCACTTTTTATTTGTATCTATTCTAACAACGTTGCTGTGCAAGGGTTTGTGACTAGAACTAGTCAGGAATTTATTATATAAAACAGTACTCTTTGAAATTATTTTCTTCAGTTTAGAAGAATTAATGGATTAATATTAGTTTCAGATAAAATGAATTTTCAAATAGGAGTGATATTGTTTAGCTGTGTTTCTGCTAAATTAGTTTCCTAACAACATCAGGCTATTCAGAATGTTTGGGTTTATTACACTAGAACTATGTTTAAAGTAACAGACAAGCTGCTTGTATTTATTGCATATTGCACACCCTAGGGGTCAGTCCATACTGATTCCTGTTGTGCTACTTCAAATAAAGATATCAGCTGTATCAATAAGACCAGTTTTAGCAAAAGATCTAGCTCAAACACATACAAAACAAGAGCAAATGTAATAAATTATATTTAGGAAATACGTTGTGCTACTTCTGTTATGGGGGAATTACATGGCTTTTAATGTACAAGAAAAAACGATGCCAAAACATCTTATATATTGAGGAAGATTAGCTACATTATTTTTGTATAACAGTAAAATAAAAACTTACATTTATACTCAGAAACAGAACTAATCCATATATATTCTCTACATACACATTATTAAGAAAACACCAAATTTAGTCAGGCTATTTGCTATTCTTCCTGTATTTACCGAGAGTGTTTTTATGTGAAAAGAATGAAAAATTAAAAATCAGACTGAAAAATACAGTCTATGATATAATTTATTCTCATATTTCATGTTTTGAGCATAACATCAAAATACCTATTTCTTTCCTAAAGGTCATTCATGTTTTATGGCTTCCCTCTCTTTTTATATTTTAGTATATCAAATCTTAGTGATTGGTTACTTTGTTCTCAGTCCCACTGGGCCTGTTATCTGTAATTAAATATAAGCCTCCTTGATATTAGTAGTGCGCTGATGGATTGCTGCTTACCTACCAGGCAGCACTTAGAGAAATGGAGGTCCTTGAAAGCAAACAGCATCAGAGCATAAATCAGCTGGAATGAAGACAGGAGTGAATATAGATTTTGTGGTAAGAATGCTCAGGAGATTGTTCTTCGAAGTCCACAGATTGGAGATTACATCCATATTGATTTATTGTCAGACACTTATTGATCATTGGCTAAATGACTGTACAGATAAACATATGTATCTTTCCACTTCTGCCACTAGACCTAACCTTACTGAGTATGCAAAACTAAAAGCATAACCCTCTCAAACCTAAAATGTTGATTATATGTTGCAAGAAGGTTTATGCAGCACAAAGTATCTGAAAGAACACAAAACCACACCCCACCTACTACTCCCATAAGAACAAAGAAAAGCCCAATTTAAAATGTTCCAAATTTATTTTCAACCTTTTAAGCAAATACTTCTATGATTACCCTTGCAATTCTGAAATCCCCTTGCTACATTTCTTGGAACACCAGACATGCATAAAAAGAAAATAAAAATGTAAAACAAAACAACACACACAACCGAAAAACAAAACAGCAAAAACAAACCACCAGCAAAAAACACCACACAAAAAGCCCACAAATCCACAGCTACTCACAATTTTCAGACTACAGGGCATTGCTATGAAGAATAGATATCATAAAAGACAGACAGCTTGCCTAATGAGTAGGAGCTGTCAGCAAACTCCTAAAATTATTTTCAATTAGTATTATCAATTCACTCTGTAGGATCATGAAAAATATTCTCTTTTCTAGGTAACTGGGAGGTAGTTTACTACAGCTCAGTAAGAGAAAAAAAAATTTTTAAGTAGTTAGGTCAGATTTTTTCAGAGAAAACCACTTATTTCCATTTGCAAGTTAAGTTATACTTAGAAACATGAAATGTGGATTTGATCAGACCATGGATCTATTTTCACAGTACATGTAAATCCAGTCTTTCAAAGAAACGAGTCTCTAACTTTGTGAAACTTACCTTCAGTGCTGTCTCCCATTTGCAACACATGGCTTTGGTGAAATCGTTATTAAGGTACACTCACTTAGTGCTTTTACTTACTCAAGAGTAGCCAATATGCCAACAAAATTAATAAAAATTATCTTAATATAATCTTACATAAGCCAAAATGAAGCAGAGAAGGAATATGTAGAAGAAGGAACCACTTAAATACAAAGATGAAACCAGCAATCAGCGAACTGGCAGTTCACTTTTAATGAGCATATCAGTTTTGCAGTGGACATCAATAAAGGTTTCCACATGCTAATAAACAGAGAAGTTCATCTGAGCTCAACCTTTACTAATCAACACTCTTTCACTTTCAGAACAGAAAATGATACACAGATACTCAGTACAGCACCAATTACCGGTGCCCCAGATGGACATCTCTTGTCAGTCTCCTCCTCCCCAGTAGCAAGACATTTGGTGAGGAGAGAGATCAGAAGCCTCTGCAACTTCCAGTCACTCCCCCACCATAACTCCTTTCAAAGCTGGTTGGTAGGAGTGCCTGAACTTAATCACTCCTCCTTCAGAAAAATAAGACAAACCCCTTAGAAATGCTTCCTACTTCATAAACAAGCTTTCTTGCAAGGAGTTTTTCTTTCTCTCATCCCATGACATTTTTTTCCCAACACACTGGGGAAGTCATTCAAGACCTGTTGCTAGAAGAAAACCTCCTGCATTTCTTTGAGCCATCTGGCCTCCTGATCTTTCTCTCTCTAGTTGCTGCAGCTTGTAATTAGTCCCATCTGAACAAGTAGTTAATCTCCTTTAACAGTCAGAATCACGTGGGGCATATACATTTCATTGCTGGGCATGCACCAAGTATTTACATACTAAAAGCAGTTTTCTATTATCTCCTTTTCCTTGTCTTCAGAATCCATATGTTGAAGATTGGCTTGGAAGTCCAGAGACAGAAAGATTATACATCACATTTTACGGTAAAGTAGAAATGAAGAAAACTTTTAATGTTTATTATGTTTATTATTAATTCAAAATTAAAATTAGCATACACTAAGGTTTTTCCACTGGAAAAACAAATCATTAACTGTGAAGATAATATCAAGACTTGTTTGCAAATAGCAAATATTTCTTTTGTAGAAAATTATATCAGAAGCCAAAGGTTAGAATTTATTGCTAGAAAGAAGACTTTAGATTAGGAAGTATTAAGTCAAGAGAAATTGTGCTGAGCTAGAACTATGAAAATGTACCTGGTGATATTTAAGGTTAACTTAATGTATAATACACTACTAGAATGAAAATACACAGATTAACTATATTATCAGGAATACGTTGAGAGAACTGCAGAAAATAAAATACTGAAAAATAATGATTACTTTGGAATAGAAAAGCCTATTGCTTATATTTTAATTAAAAAAAAAAGTAAACTAATGAGACTGTACAAAACTATATTTTCATTTCATGGTTATAGCTACAGTGAAATGCCTAAACCAAAACAAATTTCTTCATTGTTGTTCATGATTTATGTTGTTATGAGAAACCAACAACAAAGTTGGCTTATAAGTGTTAAAGCAAATTACTCTCACTGCATACATATACCCATACTATTAGAAGTGTGAACAATTCATAACGAATGATGCGATTTTTTAAAATAATTTCTTTGCCACCACCTTAAGGCTATAATATACGGCAATTTAAGTGGGGGGAAAAAAAAAAAAAAAGAAAGAAGAAGGAGAGACACAATCCTGACAGAGGAAACTGAAATGTAGATGTCAGTCATGCCCTGACTAATAATTACTGCACTACACCCATCCATGTACCTATCCTTTCTCTTTGTAGCATTGTTTGCTTCCTAGTGTTCATAAGAGCATAATTTCACCAAAGCAGAGGCAGAAGGTACTTCAGCTGTCTGCAGTTCAGCATAACACACTGAGGAACATCTGCAGTTGTCTGCCTCCACAAAGGACATCTCAGCTCCAGGTTGCAGGCAGGGGAAGCCCCTGTGCTTGGGGGTCAGAAGCAGCTGCCCCTCTGTGCCCTGCCCTATGCTCATCTTTGGCTGGCTCTGCCTACATCCTCCTTGGAGGGGTCACCTTCAGCCATTAACGTGGAGATCTGGCCCACTTCTCCAATTCTAAGCATGGATAATTTTTATGGATACCTTGAGTTGAATTTCACGTTATTGATGGTGATTCTGGTGTAATTACAGTGACTTGTGGTAAATATTTATGGACGAGGTTGCCCCACTGGGAAACCAAAGGGAGCTAATTCCCAGCAATTCTCAGGCCAGCAATACCCACTCTCTGCAGATGCAAAAAGAGTGAAACATCAAATGCCTGGAAAAGCGATGCTCTACCATCACCTAGGGTAGATGAGACCTGCTTTTATGGTGGCTGGCACACAGCCTTCCTTCACTGAGAACTTCAAATACCACCACTGCACAGAGGTATCTGAATAAATATCCCCAGATTGATGCTGTGAGTTGTCAGCGCTCATTTGGGCTGGTATGGCACAGTGCTTTCTCAGGCATACCTGCGTATTCCAGTGATACTGGGAAAAAAAAAAAAAAAAACAAAAAAAAAACCAAACAAAACAAAACAAACAAAAAAAAAAACACACCACACAAAAACCTCCACTTCTATTTTAAATGTTGCTGGTGTGAACCGCAAAGAATAACACTACACATGCCACAGAGTGGTGTTTGATGAAACTACTGATTGGCAACCATGTGTCCCTAGTTTTGCTCCTGATTTTGCAGCTGAGTTACAGTACAAGACTAAATGAACCAGTTTTATCACTTTGTGCCTTTGTTTGCCTATCTAACAGATAACATAACTAAAACTTGCTTTTCCTTTAAAGGCACTTGGGAGATAGGTGGAGGAACAGCAGAATGTGCACGTTAAGAGCAAAAAAACTTGAGCATTAAGCTGGGCACAAAAGACAGCAGTCTGATGAATGCCTTCCTGAATAAGATCTCTGTATCATTTCTTCATCCCTCTAAATAACTATAATAAACATAATGTAATTCTTCTACAGAACATTACATTTGATGATAGCATTTGGTACTGTAATCTCTGTGAAGATCTGAATAGAATCGTGTCAATTTTGGCTTTGACAAAATGAGGCTAATAACTATCAATCAATCAATTCTGCTCAGATTTTCTACAAAAAAGTGTACTACAGGCATACATAACAAATAGGTGAAAATAGTAGTAAGTGGCTATTAGTCAGCTGAAAGATTTTACTGTGAAGGCCTTGTAAGCACAATATAAAAACAAGCTATACCTGCAAATGTGTTTCAAAGTGGGGAAAATCTTCGTGTTCTAAACATGGTTTTGCATTTTCCAGTCAAGTTTAGAGCCTATGTGTTACCATGTGGCTAAGTAGTTTTCTCAGTGTTAATGTCTTAGTTTTCTTTCTTGTTTGAATGATAACAGCTGGGAATGCTCACATATTATAGACTGCCAATCTCTTTTAAGAAGCTGTAGTTACAACCATTAAATAAACATCAGTTATTAAAATTAAGTCCTCACCATGCTGAGAAGTCTGTGTTTTTACTTCGATTACAAGTAAATGTGCAAAAAATGAGGATGGTCTGTGCTCCTTTGCTGCTTACTCCTCCTGCTAATTGTAAAATGCACTGGGTTTAGTAGCTCAAGCTATGCATCCCCTCATGATGATCAGAAGAGTTTGTTGTTACCAGGAAATATGTCTAGAAAAAAAATATATATTTTTTTAAATATCTTCTCCATGCTACTAACTTTCTATGTGATTGACATTGCAATAGTATTTTATATAAATACCTGTATTCCTTTTCATGATTAAATGAGATTCGGAGTTGGCACAGAGGGAAGGATACATCTACACACCTTCAGCCATACTAATCGTAGAAAGTATATCTAAGACTTTGGTAAAGTTAAAAATTAAGGAAATACACAAAGCAGGAATAAGAGGATGGGACTGAAACATAGTAAAGACGACATAAGAAAGAAAGCCGAGTTTAGGTGAACAAACTACACAAAGCTATAGCTAAATTAGGTGAAGGAAAACATCCATGACATATGACTTCTCATCATATCCTGGGATTAGATGAGAGTCTGGCCAAAATTAAGGAAGAAAATTTTAATAATCTATCTATAATCAGTCAAAGGGTATTAAGTGAATTAATTGTCAGTGTCACTTGTTCAACAAAGAGATTAATCTTTGAATAAATCGAATCTGCAAGCAAATGATTAGAAAGAACCACCAAGTTTTGGCTCCTACCCTCTAAAACCACAGGAAATCAGTTCCTCTTCTCTATTTTCCCACATCTCATCCCCGTACATAGAGAAGGTTGGGCCAAAGGTCATACTAAAAGCTTAGAAAACAATATCGAGGGCAGTTTCCCTCTGTTTCTGTGTGGTATGTTATATAGCAGTATAATAAATATAACAGTTTTATATAGATATATGTCAATATTCAGTGGTAAAGTTAAGAAACATTTGCAGCCTAATTAAAACACAGTCCTTTTTTTAAGACTGTTGTGTGATGTGCTTCAGAATTGCTAAGCCTTCTTTGTCCAGCGTTTGTGCTTCAAATCATTGCACAATGTAACTGAAAAATGGGCTGCCACATTGTATGTTTGATTTAACACAACTTGATTTATCCATTTGCTTTTTCTTCTGTATTCCTTTTTTTTTTTTCCCCCCAGCACACGTACAAAGTGACTCAGATGCCTGGTAGATGTGGTACATGCTGAAAGTCCTGTTATGCCTCAAGAAAACCGTGTTGACCAACACAGATTCCATGTAACTTACTGTGCATTCTTTAACCCTTCTCAACTAGTATTACAAAACCGTGTGCTTGTGTTAGTCACCTACACACAGAATTGTTGGGTTTGAATTCCACAATAGTGATACAGGCATAGATACCATGGAAAACATAGTTAATTCCATCTGGCAAATAACACTGACAGAGTTATTTTTTTAAAACACTTGTCACTTAGGTTTTTATGTGTAAAACAAGATAACATCTCTTTTCATATTTCTTTTAACTGGGAAACATTCTCCAAGCCTAAAGAGACTGTTTCAACAAATAATTCTAGGCTGATTTATCTGCACTGCAATTATTCACAATAATTTATAGCTTTGTCAGCTAGCCATTAAAGACTGTCTATGAACTAGAACCAGATAATGGTTCTAGCAAAAGTGTAAATATTGTATTTACCTGGAGAGCTATCACTAGATCTGTTTGCTAACACATTCAGACTGGACATAGAAGACATTCGAGGATGAGAAGCTCTCTTCAGATTTTACTGATCTGATGTAGAGTGAATGAGAACCTGGCTCTGCAAGCAGCCTCACAGTGGAAAGCACTATTAACACACCAGCTACATCCTTTCACGACACACCAAATGCTGTATTCAGAAAGTCCTAACAAGACAGAATCCATTTTATCCATTGTCTGATAACTTTACTTCCAACTTCAACAGGCCTTGTTTCAAGTATGAAATCATTCTCAAGTACCCAAATGAATTTTAATTTTGTACTTAAGACTATAGCTGCATCTAGAAAGTGAAGATAACAGGTCCCCTCATGATCTCCAAACAAAGAAATGCTAGACCTTTTTTGAATAGTAATACAATTTCAATTCCCTATCAAGAAAATCTTAGTTATCTAAAGCTTACATTTATAGAAACTATATTTGTTAGTGGTATCACAGAAAGCCTGCGGGGTTCCTTGGAATTAGGTGCTGTAAAAAACTCCGACAGAACCTAAAAAAAATCCTCTGTTTTAGAGAGCTTGTACTCCATACAGAGTAAGAAAAACACCAGGAATGAACCACCGTTAAACTATTGTGAATGGGTTTCCTGATCACGTAGGAAGTGAGCTAAATCTTGTGCCTCCTCCTTAGTCACTGATCATTTGTACCTTCCATTAAATGTACTAAAAAATTTGTTTATTTCTATGCTTTAGAAGTCTGTTGAACTGGAAAGCCTCCTAAAAGTGAACATTTAAAGGAAGGAGATTGAATAATTGTGTCACACTGAAGAACTAAGTGCAGAATATATCTATCCGATGTACATTGGTTTATCAGATATACTATGAATGACGTATAAAAGAATACTTCACTTCGCTGCTAGGGTATTTTCTGGCATACATTCACTGGCTGTATGCGACATATTTTTTGGAATTGCTTCTAATTTATATGAAGAAAGTATACGAAATCACTGTGCATATTATTGTTTATTTTTAATTTTCTATGAGTTATAATATGCACACTGAGAACTGAACGCAAATCATTTCCTCTTCAGTGTTGCTGAACAAGATATCAGATTCTTAATGAGGAAAAAACAGAACATCAGTTTATTATGCATCTTATTCATGAGTACATCCAGAAAGGATGAATAGATGGCTGACTGTAATAAGGAATAGCTAATGATACATAGAACATTAGACATTTTCATTATACATCACTTCTCTTCAGTTACCAAAACTATAGATTAGCAATGATGCTGGGAAAAGGAACACACCTGACAGTTTGGTGCTTGATTCGGCTCATATAAATGAGCTAATTTTCAACAGATTTTTGCTAGCTCAACGCAACTTCCTGAACATCTTGTATTTTCAATTTAGAGATACAGAGAGCAAAAATAGATTCCTCTCTTTTGCATTTAGTTGACCAAAAAAAAGAAAAAAGGCAGTGAAAAATACATATATATAATTCAAATGAGTGAAATATGATGAACAATAAAGGAAAAAGACAATAATAATATAACACATTAACTAGAAATGACTCCCATTCATGTTCTCACTTTCTTGCCTCTTACAGTCCTAACAAAGGCCCTAGCATAGCACATCGAGACTTTCAGCACAATAAAAAAAACCCTGAAATGGGGTGGTTTGTTTGTTTTTGACTTGTATAAAAGTAAAGCATGCTTACATAAGCTGATGGATCAAAGCTTATTTTCCAACAGAGAGTTATTTTGATCTCATAATTTGCTCGTGAGTTTTAGTATATTTTTATAAAGTATCATGACCACGACAGGACTAACTCCTTTTTCAAACTTGAGATGAAGAGTTGTATTTACTTTTGATTCTCAGTTACTATGATTGTTTTGATATAGTAAGGAAGCAGCAAGAATTACTAAATATGAAAAGTCAAATTGCTTGTGCTAAATGTGCAAAAGGACTCCTCAATCACATACCTCCACTGCTTCCTACCTGCCAGAGACCTTTTTTTCTTCTTACCTTCACATAAAATAGGATAATCGTCAAACACACAATATGAAGCCCAGGCCTATGCAATCTTTTTTTTGCTGACCTTTGCAAAACTGGTTTATAGTCTCTCGTAGGAGACTGAAATTGGTCTCCTGGGAGAGTGAGAAATATCTGGGGTCATAATACGCCTTGCCTCTGGAAGAAAGCATTTTGTACAAATTCTGTGAAAAATTCTTCAAAAGGGGGAATTTGTCTTTTCTTCCTCTCTCTCATTGCTATGGCCAAAACCTGAATGTTTCATTATTCCATATGCTTCTGAGGGCTGCCTTATTTGAACAGGTTCTCAAGGAAATACCTATAAGTGGAAATCTTATGACAGAAAAAAAATCTTAGAAAATTTGTGCTTCCAATCAGAACCAAAGTTCTTGCTCCTACAGCACACCAAAATATAACAAAAAGAAGCTGTCTCAGTCTTCTCATGTAAATGGGGTTTGTTCATACACATGCAGTGAATCTAACCAAAAAATAATTCTATTCAGACTCCACAAAAGGCTATTAGAATCTCAATTCACTATCAAGATGTTAAAAATTACTTCATGTAAAGTTCTAAATGAAAAAATACTATAGATATCTTATTCTAATAATTCTTTCATTTGTGAAATACACTTTATTTTAAATATAAGGAATCTGATCCTACTTTATAAATATATTAACTAAAGGTAATAAAGGATTATTATGTGTTTTGTAAGTGGGCAACTAATAGTTTTATCTATAGAGAGCAAAGGTGCAACGAGTTGCCTATTTTCTAGATTTGACATCTATAGCATTATCTGTTTGTGTTCTTATAACACCTTACTCCTGCAACATGCTCATTAATTATTCGTATACAATTTATAAGTAGAAAACAAAAAATATAAATGAATTATGTTCTTATTAGTTTGCTGTGTCCCCTTGCACAAAAATGAGATGTATCTAGGAAGCAGGAAGGAAAACAATGGAAAACTTTTGGAGGAAAGCTATTACAGATAGCCAGAAACACTACTGATAACGAGGATGATGTACTTGCCTGCTATTTTGGACTAATTAGAAAGATGTGTAGAGTAGACTTCCGTGGAAGCTACAGAGAAAGAGACCAAACATCAAACCTATGCAGCTACAAACTAGCAATAAGCTGAGATTTGCTGAAAATTAAGATCTCTGAGCAGTGGGGTTGATTTCTTATCAACTCTGTTTCACTGTATAATGAGGCTTTGCCACGACCAAATATGATTTGTCATGTGTGACATTTGACTATGGCGGGTCCGTGGATTCCCTGATGGAGGGTATGGGAACAGAGACTGACTTTGAAGATACCAAGCTGTACCCACGAGAAAGAAGGGAATAAAAGAGTAACATTGACGATAGCAAAATTAGCCAATGATATGTCACTATTGCAGGCTGTAACCAATAGCAAAAAGACACGTGTTGATGAAGACTATATAAAAAAACGTTTGTGGCAATAAATGGAGACTGCTGTTTGTACATAAGAAGATCTTTGTCTGTGCCATTTGTCCATCTCAACCGCGACAGTCATGCAACTTTAAAAATCTACAAACCTGTATGGCTTTGTTTTCTGTTCTAGCCTCTCTCTCTTTTCTTGACACGCAATACTTTTGAGAACAAAATTTTGTTAATGTCCTATTACATTTTTAATGAATAATAATAAACTCTTAAATCACACATCAATCATTTTGCTGCATCCTTAATGTANAGACATGTGTTGATAAAGACTATATAAAAAAACGTTTGTGGCAATAAATGGAGACTGCTGTTTGTACATAAGATCTTTGTCTGTGTCACTTGTCCATCTCAACCGCGACAGTCATGCAACTTTAAAAATCTACAAACCTGTATGGCTTTGTTTTCTGTTCTAGCCTCTCTCTCTTCTCTTGACACGTAATACTTTTGAGAACAAAATTTTGTTAATGTCCTATTACATTTTTAATGAATAATAATAAACTCTTAAATCACACATCAATCATTTTGCTGCATCCTTAATGTAATGAATTAGTAAACTCTTTGACAGTTCTGCTCTTACTACGATTAGAAAGTTGCCAAAACATGGCTGATAAGTGAAAAAGGAGCAATCCATATACTAAAGTACATCTACTAGTGTGTGATTACTGTGTGGTTACTAAAGCAGAAGTAACAGTCCATTGTTTCAGGCACATACAATTATACATAAAAAACCAAGGCAATATCATGATACTGCATCAGAGATACATTTTGAGATTATAATTTTCCTTAATATGCCTATATAAATCTGTTGGTTTTCTTTAACATATATGCTTCTCAATAGTAAAACAAAGAAGAACCCAAACCAGAACATGAGATCCAGTCTCCTTCTCTCCTAACTTTTAGAAAGTCAAGATCCTGAATCCATCTCTCTCTCTTACGAATGCTACAAACCATCTCTATTCCTATTTGCCAGACCAGAACCTTGAAACTAAATTCACAAACCTTAGCTTTAATCTAAATCCTGATCAGAAGCCTGCAACCTACTTTTCAAAGCTCAGTTCTCTGATCTAAGCCACTTACAAATTGATTTAAGAAGTACCAAACACTGCAATCAGATAATCAAAGGAGGTAAGCAGGCTCTGTATTTCTGAAAGGCAGACCTCAGACAAGCCCAGCAAAATAATGGGGGTTTTCTACAGGCTGGAATCTACCATGGGCTAGTATCCAAAGTTAGGTGAAATCATCACAAGGCAATATCCTTCACAGGACATAATGCTCTTAAAGACAGACATTATAGATATTATTGTGCATTGTTACTAAGCTGTTTGTGTAAAACTCAAGGCATTTGCTAATAACTCGTACTCATTCATCTGATTCCACTCAACCATATCAGCAGACATGTACATGTTCACTAGCTGAAGAAGTCTTCTTTGATATTCTTTGAGGTTCCTAAAGGTCACAAGTAATTTTTGTGAGTGCTACTCAGTAGAATGTTGCTGCTAGTGGAAGAACCAATGACAGCTAACTAATAAAACTGGACTTAGATTCAATGACAGTGACCTACCTAAAAAAACCCACCCTTTGACCCCATTAAAAAATGTGGTTGTGTAAGTAAATATCTAACATTTTAACCTCTAGGTCTTAACTGCAGCAGCTAACCCAAGTTTAGGCAAAAGAGGGTAGTGGCAAACCTCTCAAACAGGCTTCTAGCTTTCATATGCTTCTTGGGAATGGGGTCTACTTTTCCGTCAATATGCTAGATTGATTTGCAAAACACAAAACAAATGAGGGTTAACCTAAAACATCTCAACTAGACAGTGCAGAACAGAGAAATCTTTACAGTCTGGAGTGGTCAAGCACTGGGAATGTTATGCATCCTTGCCAAGAGTAAGAGACTTGCAATTTCCCCTTCAGCTGAGGATGTGCACAGATGTTAGCACAGATCTACACCCAATCATACCTCAAAGAGAGGAGGTCTGCAGGGTCCTTCAGCTGGGATCTAAACATAAACTGGCCTGTCAGATCCATTGAGATCAGACACTCTTCAAGGAATCTTTGACTGTTTACATGGCTCTTGGCCAAGAGATTTTCTGGCATTTTCTGATGCATATATATACAATATTAATATAATCTAAAACTAAAAGTAATTCACATATATTTTTTCCCATCAGAGAGTTGGGCCAGATAATATCATTAGATATAAACTGTTGAAAGAGATTGCAGAAACAGACCCAAAATCTTGGTCATTTTTTGTTTTGCAACATTTTCATAAGGCAATTAACCTCTGTCATTAAAAATCTGTATGGTTAGCAGAAATACAAAATCATTACAGACATGTATGTGCACAACAGCTTCTCCATAGAGCTAAGGTCAGCTAAGCCATAGTATGCTTCTACAGCCTTCTGTTTCTGTCCGAGGTTAGTGAAGATGCAGCTCAGGAGATAAGAGAAAGCAAAACGGAGTGACGCCAAGCACAATAAAGCTAGTAAGCAAATAGCAGCATTGTGTGATAAGCAGGAAGAGCATCAAAGCCTGGAAGAGCTGCAATTCAGACCTGGAGTCACTTTGCATCATAAGTTATGTAACTATTTGGTTAGTCCACTGTACAGTGTCTTAGTCACTGTTGCAGCATTTCAGCTGCTTCGGCTTTTGCCAGTTTCATAATATGTTAATCCAGCTCTTTGCTCTGCCTCCCTGTCCCTCATTATTGATTTCAGTCAAGGTCAGATACTGTCCCAACAATAGCTCTGGATCTGCAATTCTGCTGAGGCCACTGGTCAGCACTCTGCAATCTGCCATGACAAGGCACCTGTGTAGGTGCTCTGCAACAGAGATACAGTTTGAACTTGCTACTCTTCAGTCTTTTATATGGTTTCTATGGTTAGCAGGCTGTTACGGTGCATTGTTACTAGGATGTCATTCCTGGTGTATTGTATGCCCTGTGCAAGGTACTTGGAGTTGCTCAGCACTGGCTATTGGTGGATACTCACTCATTCCTCAGATATAATGTACAGAAAGGACTGTAACAACCTTAGGAGGACGGTCCTTGCACCAGCTTTGCTTTGCAAACTATGGCACCAACAGCCAACACAAGAATAAGATGCCCTATGCATTTTTAGCCAGTGCTACAGGCATAAAGGCTGGTTCACATTGAAGTCCATGGAAAGGATGCTGGGTCTCTGACTGGGCATGACTCCATCATGGGTCACATATACATCACACTGTGCTGGTACACTTTCCCCCATGTTTAGGATTTATCATATTTTTAAATTTTATTTATGTAGTTGCAAGGGCTCTTGAACACTAAATAAATCTTAATCTTGTGCCTCAGTGAAGAGAAAGTGCAAAAAGAGATTATACATTATATTTTCTAGTTTTCCAATCTGCTTACTGGATTCTTCTTTTTTAATACGTGCAAGTAGCGAGAGTCTATTGGGTCAACTAGCTTATAATTAATTATTGATTAGATATTACAACCGTACACTGAGATTCATTTGGAAACCAAAGTACTTCCTTGGTACTTATGTTAGCAGTTATTAAATATGCATTATTAATCTGAATTATGTTGTGTTCAAACGTAAGCCCTTAGAGCAAAGATAATGATCACAGCATTTGTATTTGTAAAACAGAATTGATTTTCCAACTTCACCAAATTAGCTGAAATATGAGATAGGCTGCAGGTACTGAAGAACAAATGCTACTAGAGAAAGTAGACATGCTTAGGTTTTCAGATGTTCCACAATAAAATAATTAAAAAACAAATCTCAACTTGATTTATTCTCCTAAGTAGTGTAGGTATAAGTAGGATCTAGAGGCCTTCAAAAAATAATTAAGAAACCTTATTCATATATTATGGGTCACACGCAATTTTTATTCCAGGAGTTCTTGCAACATTAAAAGTAGTTAACTTTAGTTTTCCATATACAGCTATTCCACAGAAGGCTAGTAAAACTTCAGCAAAGTAAATGATTGGGCACTTCACTATCTATTTTGAAATATATTATTTTTTTTTTCTCATGATTAGATATAATTATATAGGAAAGAAAAATAATACCTTAATTAAATGGGATATATAACAAACAATATTTATTATATTTGTTTTGGATTTCCTAAATTTTGTATTTTAAAGACATCTTGACATCTCACCATGAAATTCGTAACTCAGCAACAATCCTCTCTGCATAAAATTTCACGTACAGCATCCAAACTATATAATATTGTAGTGCTTGAATATAGATTATTTAAAAAAATACGGTTAAGTCAAGGGTCACTTCTTTGGAGAAACATGGAACAATGTAGTTTTGATAAGAAGAATTTTGAGCATCCTTGTGTAAATGATCTGTCACAGCCTTTTTTTTTATGCAGCACATCAGACAAGGATTAATTTTAGCATTTTAAGTGTTTGTTTGTTTTTTTTTTAAAAAAAAAAAAGGCAGAAAACCCCAAAACTGACCCAGTAGTGTGAAGGATCAATGCTAGGTATTATATTACATACAACACAGGAATAATTTCATTCATTTGACAGCACATTTGTCTAATGTCTTCTTGATCCTCTATAGCCAAAATATTTTTTGCATTGAGAATTTTCACATTTATATTCGTGTTTTCACACAGCAAGAAATATTCAAAAAGAAATGTACTCATGTGGTTATAAACTTCATAAAAAAATGTAGAGTGATGGGTGGGAGACAGACAATCTGAAAATAGCCTTCTAACTGCCTTTTTCTTTATAATACTTCCAAATGATGTTTAAAAGCAGGGAAGAAAGAGGAAGTAGATTTGTTAATTTGTAATTATGCAGTCTGTGGTTTTTCTGACAAGACTCTGAAACACTTGGAAGGGATGGGGAGTTCAAGAACAGGCTTTTGCCACATGATATAAAACCACAGCCTAGCCAAAATCAGTTAAAGGGTATCTTGTTGTTGTTGCTGTGGGATTTTTTTGGCCACCAGATCAGGGACTTGTGTTTCATTTATAATATGGCTACTAAACCTGAAATATAAAGGGAATATCATGACAGAGAAGAAAATGGATATTTAGAGTTAAGTATGTTCATGGTACCTACTAACCTACTTACCACTTTACATGAATAAAATATTGAAGAAAAACAACAACAAAAAAAGGAAAACATCACTCTAGGGTATACTTGGTTTTAGAATTTAAATAAGGACAAGAGCATAATACTTTTTTGATGTTTGCTTGCACTAAGGGAAAAATGAATATTCAACTGAGTACAGCAGGTTT
Source organism: Pampusana beccarii (assembly GCA_013399365.1). Classification (NCBI taxonomy): domain Eukaryota; kingdom Metazoa; phylum Chordata; class Aves; order Columbiformes; family Columbidae; genus Pampusana; species Pampusana beccarii. Next base: position 591,222 of record VWYH01002212.1, read on the forward strand.
AAGGCATGTTTGTATGTACACATGCACACACACACAAATTGCAAGTAAAGAGCAGAGCAGGGACAAAGAAAACATCCTTTTCTACTATAGATAACACTATTTCTATAGTCATCGCTCATATTATGTCTATATTCTGTTTTTGTTGTTTGGCTCTCCCTTTACTGTGATTATTTTATACTCAAATATCCTTACTTTCTGCTCAAAAAGTTGGTAAGAATTAATTTACAATCACACTAGTTGGAAGAAATTAAGAGAAATATTAATAGAAATTAGAGCTTCATGCAGTATACCCTCAAAAATTAAGTTAAATGCATTTTGATCTTTAAAGCGCAAGTCAGTTTTAGAGAATATGTTTTTCCCTGTTTGTACCCGTAAGTATTGACAAGTATTAAATTAGATACTGAAGAGCTTACCTATTGTTCTGCAAATGCAATACAATTTTCAGCAAACAAGCAACTGAATAAAGTTCCTGTAATATAAAAAAAGACATTTTATCTAGTAGGCTGAACACAGTTGGTTCATGTCTTTGTTTGAAATTAAGCCAAATTATTTTACAGGTGAAAACACCTTTCACATAATTATTTCATCACATATTATGGAGACTTTTTTCTGATTAAAGTTAATACAGTAATATACAACAAATTATTACATTTAATCTCCACTAATATTGCTCAAGTGATAACCACACGTTATTTAAATAGATAATTACTTCTTTTTCCATTTTAAGATACTAGTGTGTGGCTTGCTTTCCCGTATTTTTATATACCTGCAGTTTAACATGTTTCAGCAAAGAAAAGTCACACATTTGTTCTCACAGGTTTGGTACATGTGGAGTGAACGTATTTTGAAGAATACATGCACCATAAAACCAGAAATTAACTATGAAAAAACAGACTGTAAGCTTTCTCACCCCTCCTCCCACAACAAAAAGCATAATACAACTCTGAAGAGACTTCATATAGGTGTGCGTGTGGTCTGGAAATATTTGTAGATTGTATCAACAGTTTACCCCAAGAAGTTCTCATGTGTATATGTACTGTATCATACCATTATACATTCCATATAAATAGACACATAAAAATGTTCTGTCTTCTTTTTCTCAAGTTAATTCAGCAGCCTCAGGTTACCAGTTTAGCAATAATCTGGTCACAGGGCAGCAGCAAAAAGAAAAAGGGAGAAGGGAGAAAATGTCAAGTGACGAAAGAAGCAGATTGGAGAAGGAAGAACTAGTTCTGAAATTACCATTCAATCAATTGGTGAGTTATCCTCAGGAACCCAATGAGCATTTGAATGACTATTGGGAGCAAGTATGCTGGAAGCTGTGCCTTAGCTGGTGTAAAGATTCAGAATGTTATTGAGGTTAATAGAACATGTGGGAATTTACTCCCTGGTCTTTGATAAAGGCTGGATGAAAGGCAAAATTTCCATTATCTGGGAAAACCAAAAATCTGTTTTTCATTCTCATTTAGAAAGAAAAAAAAAAATACCACCAAACACAAAACAAACAACAACAACAAAAAATCCAACAAAATAAAATAAAAACAAACAAACAAGGAGAGGGAAGGGCTGTTGCTGGGTAGGATGGTTAGATGCATCGCATACTTGAAGGTAGCTGTACCCAACTAATCTGTGGAAAGGCAACCTTCCCTGTATTCATACAGTCCACAAGAGATGTGCGTACTCTCTTTTTTAGTAGAAACAATAATGAGAGCTGGGTATTGCCCTGTTTGAGGCTTCCTCTGAGGCATTTTGTTCACATCTTAGTGCAGAATGACACCAGTCCCATGGGTTTGCATATCATCTAACCACCACCTACCTCTGCTATCTCCCCTCTCCCTCCTCCTTTTACGCTTCCTTTCCACACCCTCCCTCAGACACATTCCTCCTTAGAGCAGTTGTGATTAGAGGTGCAGCCTAGCCCACAGAGATTAGTTTATTTTAGTGGGTTTTGCCAATGCTTTGCTTTAAAAAAGTAGAGAAAACAAATATTGAATTCTAATTTGATTTGGCTGTAAGATCTACAGAGTCCTGTGGTCACTTGTTAACTAGAATGCTACCTTATCCAATAAATACTACGTTTTCAGATAATGAGAGAATGCTTTGTGATATTTTTTTCATTGCTGTTGCTCATCATGATTATTTAAATCTATTTTCACAATAAATGAATATATGCAGTACTTGTGTCCTTTCTCAGGTATTGGATCCCTGCTAGCCCCTGTACAGGCTTCAGAACTTCAATGTGGTGAAACCAGAAAAAGCAGGAGCTTATGTTCCAGTCACTATATCCTTGAATGAAGCCTTTTAGCTTCTCATTTTGGAATCTGAGTTTCATTTCCAGACCAGACAGACTGTTTGTCATCTCAGTACGACCCATTTATTTCAGACTGCACTTCCACAATACCTGGGTCCCATAATGAGTGCATTTATAATAGCAATTTATTAATAGACATACATTTAGGACAGGGACGAATTCTAACAAAAATAAAGAGACTATATGGGAACTGTGCCTTGAAACACATAAACAAGTAACTTAAAATCTGTTTCAAGAAGATCTCCAAGAATTAGCTTCCAGTATAGAAAAATTCATTCTTCTAAGATAAGCTTAGTACCTTAAACATGTTTTACTAAGTGTGTGAAAATAAACAAAATAATGTATATACATCAAGAGTGAGTGCTCTTGGAAAATAACATGAATACTTAAAGAGGTAAGAAAGGAAGTGGTGCAACTAACGAAAGTATCTTCTCAATCTTCTCACTGTGTTAAATTTTATTTTCTTGTGTTACAATAAAAATAAAATGTATTCAGAGGTGTCCATTTATATTTGTACAATATGTTCTCAAGTCAATCTGGAGAAAATTTGGGCATTCAGGGCACACATTTGAGTACTGTGGAACATTGAGTGAATGTATACATAATGCTAGATATAATTGTCATAATTAGTTACAGTATACATCTGAATAGCAAGAAAGTGGTGTTTAGATAAGTGAACTAGAGATCTGTATCGAACAGTAGCTGGAAACAATTTTAATTTGCAACAAAGATGATTTTAATAAATATCAATTTTTGAAAATGTAAAAATATTTAAGCAAGGTGACAAGTTCTCTGTCATTAGAGCTCAGTAAAAACCATTAGACAAATCTCTTTCTTGGGAACATAATATATGTTCTGTGAGATTCACTCCAGTCCAATTTATTTGCGTTAGCACTTACACTTGTGTGTATGATATATATGCATATATACTGTAATGCTCCTCAGCCAAAAAGTGTGTGATAAATACGACGGTGAAATTTTGATTTTTCATTATAAGAACATTTAATTTAAAGTCTTCTAAGAAACTTTAATACAGCTCTTCTGATACACCTTTAAGTAAAACCTTCACAGGGCCCTCAAGAAATTACTTTAATAAATAAGTGGAATTGAAATTGTCTCTTGTTCAGCTGTCTTGTTAAGCTGGTATGAACTACTTCAGCCTTGCCTCTCCAAGAAGCTAATTTTCACTTCTAATTCCAGGATAAGAAATCTGATATACAGTAACATTTATCTGAATGTAAACATCAAAGCAAAAAGCTTGACAAATATAGACAGGCAAATTCATCCAGAAAAGATATAGAATAGTGTCAGTACTTGCTAGAAAATGTGGTCCCCCAGGAGATACAAAAGCTCCTTCCTTCTACCTAAGCTAACCCTGTAACGGAAGGAGGTGTGAGGGATAAGAGCAGTTTTGCGGATCAGCAAAGACCCGCTATCAGCCGGGTAAAAATGATGAATGAGAGCAAAAAGCCATAGCTAACTTTTCTGTCTACTCAATTTTGGAGATGAGTTATTATTAGGTATACAAAACTAACCCAACCAATACTTCAGATTCTACCACTAACAATAAAATGAGCCTATGAAGCAGATACTCAGTTCATCATGGTTTACCAGAGCCCATTTGGTAACAGCTAAATAATACATGCAAATTTGGAAAGGTCCAGCAAGTCTCAGTGCAAATTCATTCTACATCTCAAACTGTGAGGAGAAATGCCAAAAACCCACATCCAGTGAGTGAACTGCCCATCATCCATATACAATGCATGGTTCACTGACTGATTCTGAGAAAGAAATCCATTTGTAGGCTATAAATTACTAAGCTGAAACTTCCATGCTGGTAGCTTTTAATGCACTTTGCTTCAGGAATCCTGACGAAAAAAAAAGGGTGACGCATCTTCTTTTACTGCAAGTATGTGTTACAATTTAGAAATATTGATGAAAAGTGAAAATCAATTTTTTTCTGTCATACCTTTGTGCAGAGACCATTTTGAAGGTAATATGCTGCAGTTCCAATCACTCTTATATTTTCTAGCATATATAGATATATAGATATAATAAAATAAAATGGTCAAAGGGGAAAAAATAAAAGAGAAAGAACAGAAAATTAAAGATACATGCTTCCAGCATCGCTATACACATCTCCAACAAGAAACCTGGTGTATTCATCTTATTTGGTGCCAGATTCATCATCCTCTTAAGTAAAGATATAGACTATTATTGTCTTCAGTAGGAGTTGGAACAAACCTCCAAATCACTATTGACAGGGTTTTGCTTGCTTCATAATATTTGACATCAGCAGGCATGAAACAGATACCACATTATGAGGGTATTTTTACAGCATGCAGATAATAATAGATTACAGAGTGCTCATTGAATAGTGCAATGTTGCCCTGTAATTGCATGTTGTGGTAAACATACGTTTTACGACAGAACGTTTGGAAAACTTCAAGAGTACTGCAAATTTAATCCCAAAGAATCCACAAAAATATGTACAGAAGTGTATTATGACTAGACAGGCATAAAAGGGGCCTGATATCAATGGATAAATAAATGGTGAATTCCAACCTAGTATTACACATTTTAAGATACAGCTTATTTTAAGAAAAAACAAAACATTTTTTCATTGCCTATTTGTTAATTGGCTGAAATTCAAATAGTCTATTTTTCTGTAGATGTATTTTGGTTTGTATGATTGCTTTCAGAAAAAAACAAAATGTTTCATTCCTGTTTTCAAGATGGAACGTTCCAACTTTCCAGTTTAAAGTTGCAAAAAACCCCAAATAATAGAGATGGAGCGGAAGAGGTTGAAACATACATATGCACCATCTGCCTTTGATCATTTCCCAGCTTTACATAGGAAGCCATCAAAAATAAAATAAACTCAATCAATTTCCTTTCCTTGTTTTTATCTATTTATTTTTCTTCCCACAATCTAAAGCTTTCTTTCTTGTCTTCTTTAAAGTTCTAATCATGTACGCATAAAAAAATACAGTGCTTAATTCAGACATTCTAAAATATAAATCCCACAGTATTTCATCGTTGCAGCTGCACTTCGTGTCCATCTCCTCAGCAATACACATCATTCACATGCAAAAGCAGGTGAGCTGGCCTTTTACAGTTTGAGGCGAAAGTGTCCCAGTACTTCCTTTATAAAGAGCTGGGGAAAATGCCACAAAACCCACTAAGACTTCCCAGATCAGACTCATTCCTGGGCTTTCATCTCTAGTTGTCACCAGTGTGCCTCTAGCTGCCTACACTCAGCCACATCCATCTCTTCTTAGAGGTATAATTTTTTTTTTAAGTAGTTTAATTCCCCCAAGATTATAGATTTTTGTTTGATCTTCACTTATCTTCAGGCAGCAGCAATCACAGCTGGACTTGCACACTGATCTACAGATTCGAGAGACATTTAAGCAAGGCACTGTTTACAGAAGAAAGAGGAAAGACATGAAGATTTGCTCACTGCTCTTGTCCACCTGAATGTACAATTGCATAAGCTGCTAAATAAGATCTCACAGCTTAAGTTACTAAGGTTAAAGATCAGTAGATACAGTCTCACATTTTATGAGCTTTGATTCTGTTTGTAACCATTTCTTGGAGCTTCTTTTATTGTTCTCCTATAAGTGCTTTCTAATATCCAGAAGGTTTTCCACGCAACTCTTAGAATATATTGACTGCCTCTCTTATTAGTATCTCCCTTCCTAAGGTATAATATTCTATACATTTGTTAACTGCATACCACAAAATGTATTTCAGAATTTCTGAACATTCTACTCATATAAAATATCCTGTATTATTTAACAATCATGTGGAGGACAAGAACACTAAAACTGTGCTTCTTCCAGTTAGATTAAGAAATAAGAAATGTAGTGAAGTTGTTCTTCTAAATCATCCTTTTTAAAGAAGTTCAGGGAATATTTCAATACGTGTCCCAGAGTCACAGGGAGAGGTTGCTCACAGCACCGACCAACCCATCTTTGGCTCCTCAAGGTACTTCACATTCTGGGGTCACAACAGAATATAACAAATCCCAGAAAAAGGGTTTCCCTGGGGAGTGGGGGACACACGTGTATGTGGTGGTGGTGGGAGGTAGTATCAGTACAACTGGAAGAATCAACAAAATTTTTAAAAAGCATTGTTAGTTAAAGACTCAAGAGCTGTCATGTATTTACATTCAAAATGCTTTTTAATAAAGAATTTAGAAAATAAAATCATGCCCTAAAAGGTGATTAGATCTTGAACTATTTATTTTCCTTCTCTTTCCCCTTCTCTCATATTTACCATGCTTTGCTCAAGTTTCTGTGCTTTACTGTCCCATTTGGACTATAAAATATGGCTATTGGTTTGAACAGAATTCATTATTATTTTGTTTTATTTTTGTATGTCCCCCCATAAGCCTAATTAACTACTGCTTTGTTAGAAAGCTGGCTGTTCGATGTAGGTTACAAACATTTTAATAAGCAGTCACTGACTGCACGTGGTATTTATTTAAAATGCTAACTTATATAACGGATGTGCACATTTTGATAGCAGAGAACATGTGCTTTGAACAAAACAAAGGATTACTCAGAGAAGCTATTAAAATGTCCAAATTATATTCTTGTTTATAACTATTTAGCTCACATATAATAAACTGGCCTCTTTTTCCCCCTGATCATGGATAGCTATTTGTCTTTCTTCAATAAGCTAAACTGTGCCACAAAATTTACAGAGCTCCGGCTTCAAAATCAGTTTTCTGTTACGATTCTTCAGAATGGGAGCAAGTAGGCACAGGAGCCAACACAAGAGGGGGGAAAATGTTAAGAATCAAGAGCAAAGAGTGGAATTCATTTGCTGGAAAGAGAGGTGTTTGAACTGTTAATCTGGAAGATCGCAGAAACAAAACAGAGACCTTAAATTTTGAGGAATATAAAGTAGGAGAGAGATAGCAGCAACAAAATATAGTAAGTGAGATATATCTATGTCATTCAGGAACAATAAAACTCCACAAATAAATTAATAAAGCCATGCTTACTACACTACAATATCATAAAAAACTTTTAAAAATACACAATAGCTCTAACCTTGCTTGTGTGGCTTTGATTTTGTACCTCAAACTGACACTAGAGAAGATTAGAGTAATGCTTCCAGGCACAGAAACATCCCTGAAATGTTTTTAAGATTTATGAGTATGTGTATATTCTTTTGATACAGCTGTATGAAAAAAAATACAAATATTAGATAATCTTTATTTTGCTTTTAAAACACTAAACTTTACGTACTGCGTTTCAGAGAAAAACACCTATGATTTACAGAGTTAATTCATAAACTTGGATAAACAGTAACTACAAGGTAGGTCTCGGACTTAATTCCTCTGGTGCTGTTCTCCGTTTGTTCTCTACATAGGTTTTGTCAAAATAAGGGCATTCTGCCCATGAACAACACATTTGCAGCTCTGCCCAAGTACGTGCTGCCTATGATGCAACTAACTAATGGATTTTTCAGTATCATGTGTCACGGATAAACTAAATACCATGTCCCTTTGTTCTCTTTTTACTGTTTCGAATCATACTATGCCATTGATTTTTAAAACAGAATTCTCCACAGAATCTAATGGGGCTCCACTTGGAAATCAATGGTACAATAAGGCCTTAAGTAATCTATTTGATTCAGCTGCAGAGATGGACTGAACAGGTTAAAAAAGGTGAAAACCACACCAGCAGGTAGGCTGCAAACAGATCAAAAAAGAATTATATCCTTTTGTCCAACGATTTCTCCACATAGAAAAAGTTGAAATAGGTTTTCTCCTGCCTTGCCAGGGGAGGGCAGCTCAAGTAAGAAGCAACCAACATCTTGTCCCCAGGGCCCACAGGCACCAGACCAGCGTGTCCCCGTGGCCCAGGTACAACTCTCCAAACCAAGAACCGACTTCAGTATCACTCCATTCCCGCCAAGCACTTCCATGCCCAGAACTTTGCACAGAACTGAGAAATACCTAGGACCCAGAAATGTAGGAATTCTTTAAATCAGTGGCATTCACTGGTACAGAATCAACAGGAACAAAGTCAGCTTTTAGCTACTTCAGATATGAAAACTGGAAACAAATAAGAATAGCTTCTTCTTCTACAAGTGGTGAAAGCAACTGATGGCTGTATAGAGTTGGGGGGGACTGTGATCTTGGGTTTTCTTTGGGTGTGGTGGGTTTTTTTTGTTTGAGTTTTTGCTTGTTTGTTTGTTTTGGTTTTGTTTTACGTCTTTTCAGTTCATCCACCATTTCAATATAGGTTTGCAAACTTCAGTTAAAAAAACCAAACAACAAGCAAAACAAACACTCTCCTCCCCGTGCGCAAATACATCAAAAATAAAAATCAAACACAAACAAACACAAAAAAACCCTAACAACTTGAAGAGAACGCTTACAGGGGTTATTCGTTTATAGGGAAAAGACGCCGTAAATAATACAATTTTGCTGTAAGGATCATAAATTGTAGATCAGTGACTAGACATGCATCTAGCAGAATCCAATTTTTTTAATGGCTCAAGTCGGGTAATTTATATTCTAAGGGGGCAAAAGATATGTGATGTACTACTTTATTCTCTCAGACTAATTTTAAATATGGCCTAGCTCATTTCCCTTCCTAGTAAATTGTCAAAGACTGATGATGAGAGTGCAGCGTTTATTCTAGACCCACTTTCCGTCACATTTCTTTAAGTAAATTAACCCCAGTGCCATATGGGGAACACAATTCCAGAATCCAAAACCTTATCATGTCAGCCTTGCTCTCCCCATCATCCATATAACTGCAGGCCAAACTCAAAAGGACATTAATTTGTGCAGAATAGATCACATTTAGTGTATGAAATCCAATGAAAATAAAACTAATTACAGTCCCTTACACAAGTAGCAGAACTTTTTTTTTTTTTTTTGATAGATATGGAGTAGAGCTTACATCACTAGCAGAAAAAGAATAGCAGCAATGTAAACCAATTTCTTTTCCCCTCTCAACATGCCCTCATACAGTTCTCTGATTAGAACAGGTCTCTCTTTAATATTAAGTGCTCAGTAACAGAAAAGAATTTGTAATAAGATTTCACGTAGATGAAGCATCCACTTTTTGCTTTCAGGAAGCAGCATTTTCTTTTACCCAGCACAGATTTTAATTGCCTAAGATGCAATTTCCCTTATGAATAATTTGAATACAGCTGACTTTTTGACTAAGTAAATTTTCTTCAGAACTCAAATGATGTGTGCACTGTAAAATATGGAAAACCATGTGGTGGGGTTACAGAAGCAAAGTGATGGAAGTATAGCATTAATTTTAATGTCATTTAAGAAATCACCAAGGTTCTTATTCTGTCAGAGACACGTGCCTCTGACCAGATGTGTAGCCTACATTTCAGTTCACAGCACAAAGCTATTCTCCACAAAGCTCTGTTCGCATCATCCTACTTAATGTCGGCTTTCCCATTACAGACCCTCTGTCAGTAGCTCATAAAGGCTCTGCAAAAAAAAATCCCCTGCAAAGTGGAGTTTGGCTACAAAGCTCTGTCTCTCCATCAGAGAATATGTTCCTGTCTTTCCCTCATATACCACCCTCCTTCTGGGGCCTTGCTCTTCTGACTTAAAATACGAACAAATCAGTGAAATTACTATGTCTTGCAGTGGGAAAGCAAGCCTCAGAAGCTATAATTAAAAGAATTTTGTTTTCTTTCGACTAGAACATAATAAAGAAGAAAAAAAAGATTGACTAAAAATAGCTAAAGTAGTACATTCTTTTCTGGTGCAACTGGCAGGTGTCAATTTTCAATAAATCATGTGAGAGACTTAGGTATCACCTAATAGTCATAGATAACTTATAACAACCCAAAATTAGATCGCCATCTTCCATTAACAGAATCAAGCTGTACACAAAGGGTGGTTTTCATGGTATCACAGGGCCCAAATAGGACTAATAAAAGCAGATTTGTTGATATTATCAGTCTATATTAATTTGGAAATGCATTAACTGGTCCTGAAAATGTGCTCAATTAATACTTTGTAGAAGCTATATTAGCTGCCTAGTCTAGTAACTAAATTGAAATACTAATTATTATTTCCTTGGAAGTCGGCTTTGTTATTTATTTTTGTGTTGGAATTATTTCACTAAGAAGAACTTTATTTTGCAAAAATTGTATTGGGAGAGTTTGTCTCCTTGGGGAAATAAACTAGACATATTTGTGCCCTTGTAAAGTACTTTAGATGATGAGTAACCACTAACCATAACTTAATATAATTTCAAATTATTTGCATTTTTACTTGCCTGTAGCAGCTAAGCCATCTGTTACATTTTATTATTATTATTTTAAAATCAGCAGAAGTAAACACTCCTTATCTATGCCTGTTTTAGTGGTAAGACAGTGTTCAGTTAAACTGCACCAGTGAGCCAGAAGAAGAAACCAAATTCAGCACTTTCTGATGTCTCTTCCAAATGCCTGATACGAGATTTTTAGTTCAATGGACCAGATACATGCACACACTAAACTCTGGCAGATGAACATATATTCTACGCAGTTGATCCTTATCACATTTTATACTATTCAGCTATTTTTTTAAAATCAGTTACATGTAAAAAACAGTGAAATCTGCTATAACCCTATATTACATTCCATTTTATAAAAATAACTAACAATTAATGTACTCTTCAGAACAACAGATCTTGACTATTTGAATAAATCCAGAAAAAAAAAAAATCTACTTTAACATGTGAAATAGGATTGCTGGTTAAACAGGAATACTTCATTGCTTTAGCAAATAATAAAACACTTGTAAGAAAATAGGCCCCCAACTTTATTATTTTAAGTAATTTAAATCTTGTGTATCACCAACCATGCTGAGTGTTTTCCTATGACTGATGATACAGCAGGCTCTTTTTGTGGTTGTGATACCTACTATTTAAGATAGAAAGTAAAATCACACCAAAAAAAACCACACACGCCAAAAAACCCACTACCAAACAAAACCACAAAACATAAAAAAAACTAACAACAACACACCAAACCACAAACAACAACAGCAAAAAAAAAAAAGAACAAAAAACCCACACCAATTTCCATGCCCTTCTGTTACTTTAATGACATTGTGCTGTTTGTGGAGTTGTGGGATTTCAAAGAAATCCACATTAAAACTTGGAAAATGTTTTCCCTCTGGAGAACAGTACTAATTAATTCATTAGTGATGAAATGCATTAGTGATGAAAAACATCTATATATTTAGGTCTATCTTCTGATTAGGGAAATCTTCTCTGGGTGTTGGAGAGCAAACTATTCCCAGAAATTAATACATAAAAGCATCCGTCTGTCAGGAGGAAGTTTAGTAAAACTCTGAGGGAGAAAAATTAAATGAATTTCTAAACTGTTTCTCAGTGTAGTCAGTTTTCAATATTTAATGGGTGCACACAAGTTGAAAAGAGGACAACATGGCTTTTTTTTGTCGTTGTTCTTTAAGATTGCAGGGATGAGGTCTTTTTTTTTTTTTTTTTTTTTAATTTTGTAGTGATGTGTTTTTTTTTTTTTTTTTTTCTGAAGACTTGGAACAATGTTATTTACCATCCTACATCTATAATAATAAAAATTTGGAACAAAATTATTACAGTTCTACAGTGGAAATGATAACAGCTAAATATAAGCAGCTCTATTTATATTTAGGGTGTTCATGCTCAGGGATAAGCCATGGGAAATTACTCAAGCTCAATGGTTTTTAACCTTTTAGAGCTTGAGGGCTCAAAAAAAATCTATTAAATGAACAGATCCCTGTAAAAGTGCTACAGGGAAATATCTCTATGCCCAGCATTGATTTGACTTGAGGGAGTGGGAGGTGGTATGGAAGTCACCAGAAATCACCTTACAAATTACTTGGAAAAAACCTTGAGATGGGTCACCAGAAGACAGATTCCTCGGAAACAGATCCCTTATTGAGAAATTCTCCAAGAGCTGTCAGTTCAGCAGCTGGACTGCAAGGAGCAACAGCATCCACCAAGGATCTCGCAAGTGTCCCAGCCTAGGCTGTGGAGTTCAATGTCAATGCCATGGCCCAGAGGCAGGAGAAGAGAGAAACCCACCGGCCAGGACTCCCAAAGCCCTAATGCTCTGACAATTTAATGGAGATGCAAGATCATAATAGCCTATGGCAGGTTGGGCAGCTTGTTTCTTTCTTTAGTGACATAAAGTAATAATAATTTAGTAAGATAAAGTAATAATAATTTAACTTTATCGCCTCATAAATCCAAACAAAACTTCACTGAATTCTCCAAGGGGAAAGCTCTTCACTAGTATATCACACTTGCAGTTAAGAATATCTTATTCTTTTTCTCCTTTACAGAATAAACTGAGTCCTCTAACGTATACCAGAGCCAAGAAATTCTGCCTGGTATGTGTGTTTCTCTATAAAAATCAGATCAATAAGTGGGGGCCTCCAGGCACTAAGGTGTTATCCAAGCACTGTTACTTGTATTGCTTTGTTTCTTTATTATTTTTATCACTTAAGAGTGTTTTATGGTCTGCCGTGCTGGGTGACTTGCAATGTTAGAGTGGAAGCTTGCATACTGCATGGCTTGTTTTGGGTATGAAACAAGCCCAGTAAAGGTTGATGATACATCTCACTTTTGTTTTGGAACTAAATCTACTGCAAAATACAGTTGTACAAGAAGTACAGTTGTAGAATCTCAAAGCACCACCAAAGAGGAAGAAACAACCTTTGCCTGAACCGTAGGCTAAGCAACTGGAATTAAAGGAAAATGAATTAAATTTGTTGTAGCCACATGCACATATAGGGTGTGGAGAAGCTAATCAGAAGCAGCAGGTATTATATGTAGCGTATACCTCAGATTGGCCTTTTTTCTTTACTCTCTCTTTTTTGTTGGAAAGGAAATGAGCCTCTTTTAACCCCACTGGAAAAAAAAAAAAAAAAAATAAAAATCTCCATTTGCAGTTGCCAAAACATTGTTTCTCAAAGCTAAGGAAAAACCTTTGTGTGCTCAGAAATGTTATATATTTTCCTTTATTTTTGACCATTTCTGTAGATGTTTGCATTTATCTAGTCTAAGCTAACCGGTTTAGGCAATTTCCATTTTACAAAACTATTAGCCTTTCCCTCAAGCTCAGTCTGGTTTCTTAAGGCAGGCAGTTCCTGTGCTTTAAAATATGTTATTTGTTTCCATATCTGAAACTCTGAAAACCATAAAATCTTTGTCTCAGACCTGGAAGTTCTTTTTTCCAATATCCTGGCTCCTAGCAGAGCTTCTCTATACACAAGTGAGAAGTAGTGTCTGTGAAATATCTATTTCTAACATTTCTTAGGCTAAATCTTTTTTAGTTGCCTATACTGACTTCATCAACAGTACGCTGGCCTAGTTCATGATTGCCTTTCCTTGACTGTTACCACTTTTCATCTTTGATTGTCTCCCATCTAAATGTAAGAAAAACATGACTCTTGGCCAAAAAGAAAAAAAAAATACCTTACATTGTCTTGTGAGACTAGAGGAACTTTAAGAAAACAAGATACATGCTATGGAGAATAAAATAAAGATGACATTTGTTTAAATAGTTGCAGAATAAAAAGGTAAACCCAAGAGATATAAGGTGAAAAAAAAAATAAATTAAAAATCTTACCAGAACAGGACCTTAAGAACTCACTCAGAGAAATTTTGGAGCCAAATAGTGTATTCAAAGGGATGAGTTTAAAATTGAGCAGTTGAAGTTTAAGAAATTGTTACTAGTTTTCTCTTATTTTCCTTCTTAATTTATAAGACCATGCACATTCAAATAGAGTTTTGCTAGAAGATACATTCATCCAGTTTTAGAAGGATGGATTAATTTAATTTGGAAAGGACTCTGAGTGGCCATCCCGTCCAATTCTCTCTCACAATGTAAGTCAGATTGCAAATGGCCTTCTCCAGCAGATTTTTGAGAATCTTCCAGGACAGAGGTGCCACATTTCTGCGTAACTAATCAGTTTCCACTGGTTTTTTTGGTAACACCCAAGAGCAACTCAAGGCTGTCTTCCATTTATTTTCCCAAAACAGTTTTGTGTCCAAATTCTCATCCTTCATTAAGCAGGATCTAGCCAGTATAAAAGGTTTTGTCAATTAAGTGAGAACATTTCAATGTCAACTGTCAGTGACAGTAAATCCAAACCATGCTTGAGCATGGATGCAATGAGTATGTGCATGCAACAGGGAATTATCACATAATGAAAAAAAGGTAACAAATGGTCTGTTGAGTCAATCATGACTGTGCATCCTCTGGGTGCTCCTAGACAGACCTACTGGAGAATAAAACATGCTCCTTAAAACAGGTGCATAAAATGTTTTCCTTCACCATATGGACAAGCTAAAAAGCATATGGAAAGACCTTTCTGGAAGCTGACAGATTAAGGCACATACAGCAATATTTTCCTATAGCAACTCAACTCTCTCACACACAAACTTTCAAGATCGGTTCTATTGTCTGTTCGCATTGACCGGCTTGCTCAGAGGTACACACTTACATGGAATGACCACAGAGTTTGGCTTTGTGAAGCTCATGTTTACAGAGAGATTAACTTTGACAAAATAGTAAAACATGCTGGAAGCGCAAACCTGCTCCACTCTGTGAAAGAGCAGGGCAGAGGACACTGCCAGCAGTGCTCCTTGCAGAAGGGGTCCTGCTTCAGGATGAGAAATGAAAAGAAAACTTGCTTGGGCAATGTGCCATAGCTTTCAGTTCTAGGTCTGTGACTGCAGAGGTAGCCTCTTCCTCTTATAATGCAAGTGCAAAGACACAGGTAGGACACAGATGCAAATTTACCTCACAACAACTTATGCATTCCCATGGCTTTAGCCCACTCTAGTAAATGTCTATTACCAGAAAAAGTAACAAAAAACAGAACGGACTTTGAATAGGCAGTGATTTTAGAGCATCAGGGAAAAATATATGCATAAAAAGGCATAGCAATTGCTTTTAGTGGACTAATTGAGAGCAATGATTGGAATGGGCACAAATTCGAGAAATACCTTTCCTGGAAAGAGGGTAAAGTTGAACAGCAAAGTGACATTGTGCTGAAATCTTATTTGCTATGTGTATTATTTCTGAAGGAAAATTTATATGTTAGGAAAAAGGTCTACAGGATTGGCAGAAATAATAAATGAAAATCAAGAGCTCATAAATAGATACTAATATCCAAAAAGCACTAAAATTCAATACAAAGTAAAATAAACACACATTTGATATGAAATATTCTCCTTTCCCCTGCAGAACCATAGCAATACGCTACATAAATCTGAGACTAGACTTTGTTCAGTATAATTGCAGTGGAATAATAGGCAAACATTGATGATTACAGCAATCAACAGACTAACCTTGATCAGGATGTATGTATCAATTACAAAGCTGACTCAGACACATCACAGGTGAAAAAGATCTGCATGTAGTCCAAGTGGTGCGACTTACCACGATTTACAAAATCACTAAGCACTCAGCCAAGGTAATGCACACACAACCCAGTGAGCCTCCCCCAGGCAGCATTCTGCTGCTATCATTACCATTTATATCAGAGAAGGAATTCCTATTACAGCAACAAATGCCTCCTGGAACTAATTGGCACTCATTGGCAATCTCAGTACAGAGGCTAATGAAGTACCTTTTGAGCCTGAGAGATTCTGAAGAGGGGATCTCTCCAGCTCAGAACTGAGACTCAGTAATGAGGCAGGATGAGGAAGATTCCTCTGGTAATGCTCAACCCTCATCTGTCCTCACTGTAAAAAATGGGATTCATTCATAATCTTAAAGGAATCCAGGAAGTCTCTATGTGAAAACAAAAGAAAAGAAAAAAACACCACACTGTACTTCAGTACTCACAGGGAAAAGGATCACAAAGAAAGTTTGTGATAAGAGCTGCTTTGTTCTCCTCCCTCCCCCCTGCCTTTGTATTTTATTGCTTGGAAAAAGATATTTTGGATCAAACAAGGAATAGGACAGAACATTAGTAACAGCAAAGGACCAGTTCCTAGACATCACCACTGATATTCTACCCTAAAAGGACAGTGTCTTTCCAAATCTTAACCAGTTTGGTGAACTTTCTACATTATAACTGCTAAATCATGATATACTCAATTTACCTAAATAGAGCAGTTCTTATTGCAGCTTTCCCACTCAATCAAGCTGCTATTTAGAAAGAAAAAGCCTAACAGGAAAATTAAACTAGTAGATTTATCAAGCAACTCTATATATTCCTATTAGAGGATCTATTTTTCTTATCCACATAGCAGTTTAACTTGGCAGGCACGTTTAAAGTGAAGAGAATACCTTAAGTGCTTGACCACAGCCTTTACCTATGCTACATGCTGAAATGCTCATACAGCAGAAAGTCTTCGACCAACAGACTCTAATATAAGAGACCCGGGCAGTGTGGAGACAACGTAACAGGCTTAAGACAGAGCTCTTCAGAAAAAGGGGTGTATAAAGTGTGTACTCTTGAACATGCAGTTATAACTGCAGTTCATCTGCATTTTAACTTTTCTCAAACCTAGCAGTTCATTCTGGCCATCAGTTAGCTGGAAAAAAATGAAATTATACACTTAATATTGTTGGTTTGGATGAGCCAAACGAACATGTTTACTTGTTTGCTTTGCATTTATTATTGGTCTGAGATTAGGCACTTCTAGGCAACCTGCTATTAGAAACATACCTGTTGCTTTGAAACTACCATTGCAAGGAATAACAGTTGTGTTAATAATTATTATGATTATTGTGTTATACCACAATTCCTTTTATCTATTCAAAAATGCTCAGCAGAACCTAAAGAAAGCACAAGCAAGAGGCATACATAACTGTCCCTGAAAAGATGACAAAGGATTTGTCATCCAAGTGCTTAAAGGGCAGCCCTCCAAACTACAACACTTTGGAGACACACTGAGTAGGTGCCCTTTGCCAAAACCCAAACTGCCATTTTGGCACACGTGGATCCACAGTGGAAAGGTGAGAAAACTGTGCCAGTGTGCGCTGCAGCTTCCGACAGACATGGGCACTTGATCTCTCTCTCTCCTGAGAGGTGCTGTGCAATTCTGCAGCTTGTGGAGTCTCATGGACAAGATTTTCATGCCAATTGCAACTGTGATTTAGGTATGTGGACCTCTAATCTGTTGCCTATGGCAAGTGCACAAACAAGTCAAAACTCCTCTGAAGTTTCCTTCTTTCAAAACTGCTCAGAATCTCTGGCATTTCAAGTGTCTCTTTGAGCTTGCTCTGACAACAAAGATAATTACAAATATTTCTGACTTGGGAGACAGTAATGTAATTAGTTATCACGTTTAGTTAATAAACCCTCCGAAAAATCAAGAGGTTTGTAATCTGTATATACCAACTTGGACCTTTAGCTTTAGTTCTCCAGGTCTTTAATTCAACCAATGCACTGAAAATCCTTTAATTCTATTTAATAAAAATGCTAAGTTTTAGACAACAGAGGTATGGAGATCAACTGTAATTTTTCTTTCTTGTACTCCACACTCTTTTCTCCGTTTTGTTGCCTTTGGTATTTTCTATGCTACTACCTCTTAGGCCGAGGAACATTTGAGTTTGCAGCCCATCCATACCATTTTGTACTGAACATTTCAAGAATTAGATGAGAGTAATCACAAGATTACATCTATGTCTTGGCTAGAAAAGCTGAAGACTCCCTGAAGTTAGTGCCTCAGCAACTCAGCTATGCCACATCAGTTGGTCTAACTACATGCTTTCATGTTAGTAATTATACCATATCAGATCTCTTCACACAGACAGAAGCAAGGATTTTTAGGTAAAAGGGTAAAAGTACGTTTTTACAAGAAACTGAATCTCATTATAGGGAATATTAACTTTTATCCATATAAGCCTATATCGCAAATGAAGTTTCCAGTGTTCAAACTTCAGCATACACAAGAACTGCAAAAGGTCAGAACTTCTTTCCTCCCACACTCAGAACATGCACTCTTTGATAGACTTTGAAAGTATATACGCATACATATTATAAAAAACTTTTCGGAAGCTGAAATTCCATGCAAAACTTCAATCAATACTGAAAGGGGAGATGTGGATGAAGAGAATTAATAAACAGTATAAAGTATTGAAGGTTTTTGCTATAATGAAACAAAAGAAAATTGATATGTACTTAGCTCTCTTCCTAGCCTGGTCAAGGGTGGCAGTAGGGAAATCATTCATGCTCCACGGAATACATTTACCACCAATAAAAATGGACAAATCTTTGACAATTTAGTTACTATCTATAAGCTCTTAAAAAAACAGGATTCAAGAATGATATCCTCTGTTGCATGAAAATTCCAGAGCAACATTTAAGCCTCTCTTTTTTTGCATTATTTTCCAGTCATCATCTGGGATTTGTTCAAGCAACTAAGCAACTCTTCAAAGTAAATTATGCTAGAAGTATTCTTGCATTTTATTGCTAACTTAATAACTTGATTTAGCTCTGTACATAAGTCAGACTTCCTATGCCATGATATTGCTTCAAGTCTATCTAGATATAATATGCATAAACATCTTGAGGTAATGGAAGTCATTCTCTGTCACAACAAGAAATATCTACTACAGTTTTAATGATAACACCAAATTAATGCTTCTAATGTCAGAATCTCTTCCAGCTCAGCTTACTTCCTATTCTCCTATGTCTAGAGAATTCTACTTGTTGATCCCACTGTGGATGGGTCATTTTGTCCCATCTGGATCATCTCCTACACAACCCATGTCCTACTGGAGGAACACAGATATACTTCGCTGAAGAACTCTTCTTCCTGATTATGGTACAGATCTGTTATTCCGTCTCCCTTTCCTTTTTGTTTTGGTACCTTCAGCTTTCAAATACAGCTCCAGAGCTCCGACATCAATACCAAGTCCTATGTACTGTGAGTTCAAGGTAACTTTAAAATGAAACACAGCAATATACTTAGTTTGGCAAAGTATATCACGTGTATATGTATGCTCACATCCAATATATGCATGCTTATAGCACGCATCTGTATTTTAAAATATACTAACAGGAGCATCTGGTTAACGTTTGACAAATGAAAATTCTTTCACACCTATCATCTCAGTGTCTTGTAAGAGTACCTACTTGATTTTTCTACAGCTTACTTTCTTAGTAGGAGAATTCTTACAGGTAATTTCTATCTATTGCAGTGGTAAGTCTCATGGGAAAAGTTGTACTTAAAATACACTTCTCACTTAAGGATAATGTAGTTATTGCATTCACAGCTTACTGAAAAGAGAAACTGTCAGTGCAATCAAAAATCAACACTACCAAGTATCTTCAAAAGTATTAAATCTGTCTTGCAGATAACCAGATTAAAACACTGAATTTTTGAATGGAACACAAAATATAGGATATAAACAAATGAGAGCTGGGATGAGATTCAAATGTGGACAGGATATTACCGTGAGGGACTCTATGCTCTAGTACTAACAGAGGAGAAACTAACCTGATCAAACTAGCATATTTGTTCCAATTTAAATATAAATGGAATTATTAGGATGTTATGGGAAGTTATCTATTCGTTATACATAGTCATGTCATTAGTTTTCATAAAATAGGTACACAATACCTTTCTAGCCCTTATTTGATATTTTTTATAACAAGAACTCTTCTCGTAAGATGACTGTTCTCTCTTTTGATATGAAGTTCTAATCAAACATGGAACATTAAACAATTGACAGAATGCTATCTAATATTATCTTAATCATGAGAAATTACTTTCTGATTAATATCTACTACTTCAGTACACCCATAAGAATTTATGAAAGTTATTGATTATTCAGGCCCTGTTCATAATGGATTGTGATCCAGACAGAGAGCAGCAGCAGATTATCTAAGATTCAACATCAGTTGCCAGAGTACAGAAAGTGCATATGCTTAGGAGAATACAATTCAAAGTAACAAAAATGAAAATTAATCAGCTGACCAGGGAAGCAAAACTGTGGCCTGAAGTTTCTAAGTAAACAAAGCCTGAAGAAAAGTAGAAGAAAAGTGTGGATGTGTACTTGCTCTTTTTTTCCTTTTGTCTCCAGTGGAAAATGGATTATTATTCTTGTGCTGTTTTCCCTCCACCATTTATATTCAGACAGCTTCATAACTGTGAATTTGAGTGGGGGAACGGACTTGTTGGGTTTTTTAAAGCGTTGTTGTAGGCACAGAGAGCTCAATTTAATCCACAAAATAATATAATATTAAATAATTACACAAACATTCAATTTAAACAACGTACTGGAAGTCCTAGGTTCATTTTCTAAGCTTATATCTCTATATACATCTTATGGTTTGTTTCCAAAAAAACCCACCACCATTTAAGATTGAATGTAAGAAAAAATAGTTGTAAGAAAAAATACAGATTTTTTTCAGTATCTGTTCACTGTTGACAGACATTTCTGAAAGATTTACCAGTCTGGCATTGATAAATGTGTAAAATACAATTTCTTCATCTAAAGTTACTTTCATTATTAACCTTTGATTTATATATTGTTCTTATTGTTCTAATACTGGAAACAACCTAAGCCAGCAAATTTCACCTATAACAAGGTGTAGGTTCATTAGTAGCAGCAGAAGACAGAATTGGAATGCAATTATTGCAATAGTTCAAAGCCTTTATCAATACAGGGTGGTTTACATTGTAAGGATCTCATTCTAATTATTTATAGGCTTCTCTACTAGAGATAAAATCCTTACTCTTCTTCCCAAGAAACAAAAACATAATCTTCGTTTCAGCCTAGTACAACCTTTGGTGTATAACACATATTAACAAGGGTCCCACAAATTTACTTTAAGATTCTTCACTGCAGCATGTGGGTAGAGCAAATAACGTATTTGACAGCCATTAGAAAATAAGATAGTCCTCAGAGGTCTGATAGCAATTTAGCAAGTAGCAGAATTCTTTAATCAGCCTCATCATCCCAAACCTTTTAACTGCTTCCTTATCAGGTGCTGGCCACTTATCTTTCCCCTAAAGAGCCAGACATCCAAATATCTTACAAAATTTTATTAATCCTTCATTTTTTTAGTCTGCATTTCCTTTATGTCAAGCCTCCCTCCTCTACCTGACTAGCAAAGCATCCTAATAACAGCAAACTAGCAGAAACCCTGCATGGAGCTCAGCCTTCTCCTCAGAACTGACAGCACAACAGCCTTCTACCTGCTTACGCTCTTGTCTGCAAGACAGACAAAAAGGCAAGAAACTTCACTGGGAGGTAGCAGTTTAGAAACTTGACATTTCACTGTTTGACTCTCACTTTCATCAGTAATAAGCTCTTGACTTTAATACAGAAAAATAATGAAGTATAGCGAAATCAAAACTGACACTGCGTGTCTGGTTAGACTCATGGTGCCTGTATGCTACCACAGAGTACAATAATTTTATCCTTTTTTAAAAGTATTTTGCTATTGAATGAAAAATACCGTTAGCTGCATCTACTCATTGCCCATAGCAGTTAAGTCAGCCTTTAAAAAGAAAAATTCACATGTTTCAGATGCATTAATCCTTATCTTCCTAAGTAATATGTTACATTAGTACCCTACAACATTAAATAAACCAGAGGGGAAAATTCACATTATGACACACTGCAACAAATCACACCACCCAGATATATTCACATGAAAGGAATCACAGTGCCTCTTACAAATATATTTTCTGTTTTATAATTTAAAATAGTGCACTAAGGCTACCAAATAAATTCTGTTTGAAGCTCTTCAAGGCTTATAGAAAAAATATTTTGGGTTTTAGATTTGTGCTGTTTTTATTGCTCCTTCTCCATTCTTCTTTTTTCATTTTGTTCTCCAATAAAGAGCTAAAAGCTGTGTGAAAATGAAAGAAGATATTTTTCCACTTGCTGCAGGTGTATGTATGTATAGCTACACTTACACACACTTAACCATAGATGTACAGGTAAACATATTTTGCATCACACATCAGTTACTGCTGTTTCCTCTCTATTTGTTTCTCTCAATGCATCAGGAGAAATATATTTTTAGAAGATAATAGAAGCAAAGCAAAAGGGAGCAAAGCAACAACACTATTACGGAACATCAAATGGCTAAGATATCTGCCTGGGAGTTGAGAAACCTGAGGCAGGTAGCTAGACATGGATAATTGGACTTGGGTCCCTGCCAATCTAGCTTCATGCCAAATCCACTCCATTTGTTTTTCTAACAAAAGAGAAGTAGTCAGTGTCTTTTATTTTAACATGAAACTGTATCATAAAACTTCATCACTCAAAATTGATACGTTGTCACAGAAAACTTGTTTCAAAGAATATTCCTCTCTAAAATGAAAAGGTTTAAATAAAAAGTTCCACTATTCCTACTTATCTTTTTAGAAGAGGGAGAAATAATTCCTTATGACATTGTTGCATAGTCAATTCAGAATATAGCATGCTTGTGACATGGTATAAAAATATGTGCAGAACAGATTCTTAAAGAGACTCAATGGAATGGTCATTAGTGTCCGTAAGTATTTCAAGATAATTCCGAACCACTTTAAGGGTGTGGTTTAAGAGTGAGTAAGCACTGGTTCTGGTAGAATGCCAAAAATATGAGGCAAACTACCACCAAAACCTCAGAAGTCTGTGTTTTCTTAAAGCTTGAACAGGGAAGTTTACAAGGCTCAGATATTGCGTGAACTATAAAAGCAAACTACACAGCAAAATCAGTGGCGGTCCTGTTGTGGCATCACAACCTACTGCTACCAAAAGTGCCATCCTAGTATCCAGAACAAGCTGTGGGGAAGCCAAAAATTATTATGTTGACCACATCCATTACTTCCCATGTAAGTGCTCTTGATTTAACTGATTTTCAGAGTACATTCTACTCAGATTCTTATTTCAGTAAAGCTAGGGTCCTTCTTTTTTTGTCAGAATTTCTCCTCACTCCCAGTTCAAGAGCCAGCTTTTATCACTTAACACTTTCCCCATTTCTTTTTATAGAATTCTCTGGCCTTTCCTATTTTCAACACATTTTCAGTTATTAAACTAGTTGTTTCATATGCATCTCTTACACAAAGCTATATTTATTTCTTCAGGGAACTTAGAGTTCTAGTTATTTGCCACTAGGTGAAAGAATATCTGTATTGCTATGACTGCAGTATACACCTTTTAATCTACACCATGCTTTAGGCATGGGAGGAAAATCAACCAAAAATGTTTGGAAAATCTTAATTACTACTATACTATTTTTTTAGAAAGTCCTTATTTTCAAAAAGTAATTTTCTTTTCTAGTTACACAGGTGTTCACTGCAGCCACTGTTCATCATGGCTTATCAAACACTTCTTAACATGCTACAAGAAACACAGGAGTCACAACGAAAGGACAAAAACTAACACTTGTAGATAATACACAACAAGCAGTCAGCAGGCGATACCAAGAATATTATTGCTGTTTGAGGTCCTTGCAATATGGTGGGAGTGGAGGGGGTGGAAATAAAGAAGTCAAAAAACATATTCAACTTGTCCTCACTGACTCTAGACAACAAAACATACCCCAAAGTACAAAGCATGACAGAAACCCATACCCCAAAGTACAAAACCACAGTTAGTACCTGTCTGGGGCAATCATTCCTGACTTCAAGTTTAGGTCAAGATGCTGAGTCTGTACAACTTGATGTCTTGGCAGACACAAGGCCTCTACAGGCCAGTTCTAGCAATGAAAAGCAATTTAAAAAGGCAGCAAATAAAGAAACATCAAACTTTGCAATCAAATTATGGATCAGCAGGCAGTAGCCAATTATTCTTTTACTTCCATTTCCATCACAGATGGCGAACAGCAATTTTTAAGCACAGGTTTCATATAACATGGGAAAATAAAAACAAGTATGAACACCCTCTGGATTCACCAGGTCCAGTGCTCTCTACACTGTATTTCCTAACTCCAGAAGTTCTCCTAATTAGCTTTAAAATCCTTTTCAAAAACTCATTAGGCTCCATCTTAAAACAATTAAAGTTTATTGCCCTCCCTGCCATAACTAGAAGGTCATTCTCTAAATTCTCTCTTTCAATTGGTCTTCCAATTTCCAGTGTAACTATAATTCTGAAGAACTTAAAACTAATAGATATTTTGCCCTTAGTTTAAGTAGTTCCTCTTCCTCCTCAGTATTTACTACTCAGATGTAATTTTAAGGTTCATATTCTGAAGCTTCTTTAAGATAAGTGCTCTATTCTCTTACTCAACCAAGTGGAAATAGCACCATGTCAGAACAGATAGAAGGTATAAAATTATGAACTTAGCGTGCAGTGAAGTCCATTCCTCTTGCTTTCCACTTTCTTAGGCAAAGCAATAAAAATATTTAAAGCATGATAGAGATAACCAGCACTAAAAGACCTTGTAGAAGCTATATAGTCAGCTGCCAAACATTAACACATCATCAGACTAATTCCAGCCACAATGCCTCAGTTGCAGAAAAAAAAAAGAAAATAAAGATATTGCTACTCAATGAAATGTTTTAAATTATGCTTTGGGCAGTGAAATTTTGGAAAAAAAAATGAATAGATCACAACAGAAGTCCTTCCTTCTCTGTGAACATCTCCTGAAATGTCCAAGATCCATAAGCCATTGTCTCATTTGTTCAAGTCTACTTTGGTCTTATCAAATGTGTGTCAGATACACTGTGTTTGTGCCAATAGTCACCTTCAAGTAAAATCAAGTCAATGGATCATGAAACTGCTGGGAGTCGTAGGATCTAGCAGAGAATGCACACTACACATTTTTACTATGGTCAGGAGAGATTTTACATGTTTATTTTCTCTCTCTGAACTTCAGAATTTAAAGAATATAAAGTTTCAAAGCCAAAGAGTATTGTGTGCATACTTATATATGCGCACGTGTGTTTCTAAAATACATCATCAAGAACTGTACTTTAAATTCTCCATCTGCCTGGCTATAAGGACCTTCACTAAGTTTTGTACACATTTCATTGTTTTAAAAGTCTCTAAAATACTTCACACCAGATGAAAACAATTAATCAGAATGAGAGCAGGTTTTCTACACAGTGTCTAAGTATTAAAAAAAATATTCTATATCACTGCTAATGACTTCTAGCCTTAAAGCCTTTGTAAAGCTGAATCACACCTAAGACTGGCATGCAAATTAACTGCCTAGAGAAAGGACTTGTGGTCTAATCTGCAACATATTAGAGGGTTTCATATCTGATTGATAGTGCTGCAGTGGTCATATTTTTCTCTCTCTTTGGAATAAAGACAACTCAGAAGTGACATCTCTGAACTAAATTAGAAAGGAATATTTTCAGTTGGAATGGACCTACAATGATCATCTAGCCCAGTTGCCTGACCAAGAGTTAAAGCTATTAAGGGCACTGTCCAAATGCCTTTTAAACACCTGACAGGCTTGGGGTTGCAGCCACCCCTAGAGGAAGCCTCTTCTATCCAGCGTTTGACCCACTCAGTAAAGAAATTTTTCTTAATGTCCAGTCCAAACCTCCCCAGCACAGCTTTGAACCATTCTCACTGGTCAGTTAAGCCACTTAGGGGAAACAATATATAATTTACAAGTTGTAAATCATTTGTCAAATCTTGCTTTCATTCTAGGTTGAACACTTCTAATGATATTGTAGGAAATCCACACAGAAAACAAGATCACAAGTAGGTGCTTGATGCCATAGTGCTCCACTGCATAGAAAAGAAGGATGTTGCCACTACTGCAAGGACAAGAACTTTGATTACACCTCTTAAAGCCATTTGCTAAAGTGTAAAATAAAGTGCAAGAGGCTATATTAGATGCTTCATTGACTTTTAATCAAAGGGAGAAATTATATTTCTATTTATCTTTAAAACCGACTAATATTTCTAGTGATAATTGCTGAATTTCTATAATGGTTAACGTTAAGTTTGTCTAGATATTAATACAATTCCATTTTAATGAAGTGCCAGTTAATTTTAAAAATTGACTCGTATACACACATGCAAACCCTGCAATTCTGTTACATTTCTTAGAAGCTAAACTCAATCCTGCTGCCATGTGCTTTAGAAAGTAAAATATTAATAAAGAGTTAATGTTGTATTGAAAAAGTCCTATTTTCTGCTATCACAATAATACTGTTATATTTCTTACTGCATTAGCTAAGTCTTTCAACATATAGCCATGGTAGACTTATACAATACTGAATTGTAGAAGAATTGTTGAGATACTTTGAGTAGATAAAAAAGGGCACTCTGCAGTGCAACTGCAATTCTTGTAATACGACGAAAACACGAAAAAACAGATTTTAAGAAATAAATGTTAATAGGTTATTAAAAAGACATCGAATAATATTGGACAAAGCATTAAAAAATCCTATCAAAACATGAACGCTTGAAATGTGTTTCACTTTCAAAACATTTAAACCTCGAAAGTAAAAATGAGAAGGAAAGGAGCAGAAAAAAAAATAGCATAACAGTCAAGCAGACTTGAATGTGACTATATCTAACCAAATGTGAGTCCACTTTAATAAAAAAAGAGAGACTACATGGATTAACATCTCATCAAATTGCTTCAATAAGATACTCCTATTTCTAGGGCAACCATTTAAGTTTTGCAAAGTAACTCAATCACTGAAATTCAGAGGCTTTTCATGAAATGTGATTTTGAACACCTTTTTATACACCATTTTGTTTTTCTCATCTTCATGTAACAGAGCAGCCAAATGAAGCAAGTTATTCAGGAAATTACTCAGTGAATAATATTCTTCAACTGCATATATTTTTACTATCTTTATATTTATTTATTATATTTATATAAAATATTTGACTACATTTTGAGTTGCTAATTCCAATAGGGGAATTGTTCCATTAACATCAATAAAACTGTTCACATGCCGGAAGTTACAAATTTAGCAATGCACATACCTGGAGCACAACATGAAGTAGGCTCTTTGACTTATGCAGAAATAGAGAAGGTCATTTGTATTTTTGTGTCTTAACAATAAATACTACTTTCGCACTTTTGGCACGTTCTATTTGTAGATGTAGCACATATGCAAACCCAAAACAACAACAACAACAACAACCACCAAAAAACCTCTACTCATAAAATTGCTCTCTTGCGCTGACTTTGGTGATTACAGTGTCTCCAGTTTCAGACGGCTAAAATGGGATACAGAAATGTGTCTCTAATCAGGAAGAAAAACAACTGCAAGTTGTGCCAGTTGCATAAAGTAATTATTGTGAGTCAGTCAAGAAACAAACATATTCATCTTCAGCTAAAACTCACAGATGTATACATAAACACCATGGTGGTACTTCTCCTATGAGCAGATGAGTAAAGCGAGTGACAAATTATTTTTGTGTTATTTCTGATACATAAAACAACAACAACCACCAGACTGTATGGATCTTGCTATAACATAGAAAATTTCCTTAAGGGGATATGAACTCCCAATCATTTTGTGAGCAAGATTCATCTCTCTGGTGTAAATCAACACCGACTTTTATGAAGCTACGCTAGTCCATGCCAGACGGAAGTCTCGATTTCATCAGAAAGGATTAACTCTAGGAGGGAACAATAAAGAAACTAAGCTTCTCTGTCAGTAATTAGACATTAAAAATAATAATAGTAACTATAATCAAGGGGAACAAGAGGCTTCAGCATAAGTTTTGGCCAAAGCCATGCTGAGCTACAATAATACTGCAGAACACAATGCCAGAGATGATTTGCAAAATAGAGAAAAAATCCTGAAAGGCTAATGACAGTGCTATCCAAACCATACCTGGCAGGAGCACCACAAAATCCACATCTGTTGCTGGGAATTGGCTTTCCTCTTCGAAGAGGAGAGAGCTACCTTAGGTTATTTGTTGTGACTGTCATGAAATGAAACATCAAAGTAGAACTGAAATTTACTGTTATATTCCAAATCCCAGGAAACTGTCCTCAAAGTGCCTCCTGGTTACAAGGTTGCAAGACTCCTTTGCATGTTATGAATACACGAGAAACAAGCATGCTGTATCAAAGGCTGCAAGGTTTAGATTTCTAACTTTCAGGACATATCAAAACTTCTCACTTCCGGCAAATGGAGATAAACTGAAACGATATAGCAAATGGAATTTTAACATTTAACATGAATTTTCATAACTTTAAATAAACTCGGCAGCTGCATCTATGTTTGTTTTCAAACGCAATAGTTTTGCAAATAAACCTGAAAACTTATATTTGTGATGTAATTTGGCTGTGATGTAAATGGCATTACACCAAGGAAGCAGTCACTCAGTTATTCGTCTGGAACAACACTGTCTGTCTTAACAGTCCTGCTGTTCCTAGCCCCAAAAGACCTGCATCTGTAAGAGAGCAGGGGGAAAGTGAAGTATGTTTCTTTATATTGATAAAAAATATCTTCTAGAACTCTACTGAATTATCCAGGATGATGTTTTCAAACATTGTACAGCCCCAAAATCAGCCACGTAGCCTCTCAAGACTATAGGATGCTTGTACTAAGAACTCCAGATCAGTGAAGTCCTACCTTTTGAAACTCTTGTTGAGGGTGACAAAACAGCATGGAAGAAAGGAACGGTGCTTTGCTAGTCTTTATCAGATGATGGGAAAGTGTCACACTAATGTAACGCTTGTTTATCTTAAATAAGATGGCATTTATGCCCAATTGTGCTAACACAGTGTATTTATTCTGGTAACAGCGAAAACGCAAAGTATAATAGGTCAAAGCCTAAAATAGCTAAGTTAATAGCTAACTGTCCCAAATCTAATAGCATTCTGAGAGAGATTTCCGTCTTGTACGTGTTTATTATTTCAAGAAATATGCTAGAATTCTGTATAGCTATAGCAAAGTAATTATGAAAGACTAAGAAGAATTGGAGTTTGCCTGTCAGAAATACTTTGCCAGGATCCCAGGATAGAAAAAGCTGTATCTAATTGTTAGTCTTAAAAAAAGAGGGTGCAAGACTTTTCTGACTTCATGACCATTTCAGGACTGGTATGTTGCAGATATGAGGTAATACGATCACCCGGGTCATTAGGGAATTGCAGGCAATCCCTGCCTGACTGACAAGTTACACTTAACAGAACTGTTTTTAATAATTTTTCAAAGAGCAGCCAGCATCTGAAATTCGTTGTATAAACAAACTTAATGAAAAGAAGGGAAAAAAAAAAACACAACTTAAAAGGGACTCCAGACATTTTGTGAATTATAGAGTTGTGGACGTGAGAAACTTCATTAAAAGGAAAGCCGAATTACTAGATGGTTCTTAAACTGTCTCACAGACAGAATAACCCTCTCTCTTTTGAAGATATTATTTCCAGCACAAGGAGTAAGACTTACTGCATACCTATATTTCAAATCTTGCACTCACTACTAGTAGCAACTGCCTTTTACCAGAGTTGGTATTAGAATCTGTACTCCAGATATGCCTTCAACATGTTTATTTGAATAAACACCTAATCAAATTCCCTTTAAAGACAGTACCCCGAATTATGGTGACAATGACTTCATTGCAGTGCTTCAGCAATCTTCCCTTTTCTACGAGGTCATGACACAAGATCAATCAACACCGCTATGGCTTAGCTAAGTTTCAGTTGTTTTACCTTTAATTTTGGCATAGTTTATAACCTCAGATTGAGAAAAGGCTCCAGTGCTGTAGTTTATTGTTACATAAAGGCAGAAAGAACTAGAGCTCCTAATGAAAACGTATATTGTTAGGCTTGTAAGGATGTTTTTTATAAGGTTCTTGCCAAATCTAAAGATAGTATAGAAGTTCTTCTCCCTGCCAACAGAATACCAGAAAGGAAAAAGAAACCCAAACAAATAAACAAACAAACCCAACACAAAACAAAAACCACACACAAAAGAAAAAAAAAAAAAAAAGGCAAAATAACACCCACCATTGTTTTCTACTGAACTATTAAAAGGAGGACCACAGTTTAGGAAATCAAGTGGAACCTCTAGAGCTCAGCACAGCTCCACCGCAACCCAGAGCAGCCGCATGAAGAATAGCATCATTTTTCACAGTTTGAATGCTTACCTACAGTCTTGTGCCACATGTACAGGATATTATTTTTTGCTAGATTGGGAAAAAATCAGGTTGTTCCTCTTTCCAGTCATGAAACCACAGACAGCAATCATGGAGCCTAGCTTGTATTTCATTGCTGCTGTGGTTATCGATAATGCAGTATTTTCAGTGCTGGCCGCTTCATATTTTTCATGCACACAACACCACAAACACAACAGCATTACACAGTGTGTAATACGTATACTTACACATATTAGGTCATACCTTTAGTATTTTCAATATGCAGTCAAACAAAGAGAATATCATTACAAATAATTAAAATAACTCCCACTTCTGTAACTTCATGTAAGTCATCAAACAGTTCTCAGATATCAGATTCAATATCACCATTACACATTACACTTTCTACACCTATGAGGTCCACATTACCTGCCTCTGGCCAGTTATCACGCTGTAGTTGTGAAGGAGATGGGTAACTAAGAAACATTCACACACTCTGCCTTCAACTGCTCCCCATAATTTGTAACTCTTAGATAGAGAACAAGGCAGGGCTCTTAAGCAACAGTAACTTCACACTCAACAAGACTTAACCTCCAATGCATGGTGTGTCTTCCAGTTCTGCAACAGAGTCCCACAGAGTCTACTTGTGTATCACCTATCCCACCCCCTTGACATAAAAAAAAGTTGCAAAAACACCTAAAAACAAAGAACACCCACCTGTAAACCTCACACGACAAATTCTTTTTTAGTGGGCTCTAATGAACTCAGGTGTTTCGTAGGGTTTTTTTAGAATAATTTAAGTGGAGACAAATAACTTGATCCCTTTCCAGGTGGCAGTGATAAGGCTACTTGGCTTCAGGTGAGAAAACTGCTGTCTTCTCAGTAAAATCAGGTTTTGGAATCCATCATTATGTTAGCTTTTTTAACTGCAGGGTGACTGAGGAGCAAGCCAGTTTCCTTGGCCCACAATAATGTGCCTATGTGAATGCTGTATTAATTATCTTTCTCAGACCGATGCTTAACTCGTTCAGATCTATAAATCACTCTGAGGTACTAGCAGTCTAATGCAAGATAATAACTCAAAAACTGCAATTAAACCAAATAATACATAATGTATCTTTTTAGACATAACAAGAAGTTTATCAACCTTCCCTGGTATTTCATACTGTTCTCTGCTTTCTACCTTATGTGTGCCTGATCCTGCAGCAGCACAGCTTTAAACTAGGTTCTGTTTTCAAAGAAATGCTAGAAACAGGTTCTTTTTCTGAAGTCTCATGCTTTCCTGATTATGGTATGTGCAAAGACCTTTTTTCCCAGGGCTGTGTCTTTCTCCTGTTCATAATCACTACCATTTGCAGAGCAACAAACTAACCCTTCTCTTCCCACCACCACCACTCTATGCAACACATTTTAATTTCGTTTTGCAGCTAAAGGCAAATGTCTTTCCCATCAAATGCGCAGATCGTTAAAGGATTTTTGTAGACATCAGGATTTACACAAATAGTCAAATATTGATCAGCAGTAATCAGAGGATACATAAGGACAAAATAGAGTTTGCAAAATGATAAGTTTTCTGACTTATTACCTTTAGCCATTAATGCTCACTGTGTTACATAGCTAATACGATCCATATAATAAGTTATGGAGCCAAACATACGTAGGTCCAAATCTGACTGGATGAAAGTTTACCACAAAACACTCACAGTACCATAGGCTTAGTTTAGAAAAGCTCTAACATATTACTACAAAAATATGTGTATCTTAGAGATAAATGAGCAATTCACAGAATATAATTCATCGTCTCCTCTTTTTCTTCTGACAATGGACTGCAATTTCCAGGAAGGTATTCTATTTGAAATCTCTCAAGAATCTTTTTAATGAACAGGGCAAAAACTGCTGGAGTATTTAGTGGTCAGATTTTGAAATGAGAACTGTCTTCATCATTTATAAGATTGCATATATAGTTTCTGGTGCACTCTTGTTCCCTCATTAGATTATCACAATTTTAAAATCAAAAAGAAGGATTAACATAAATAATGTGGTTCAGACTGATGTTCCCCTGAAGTTCAAGGGTGAGATGATGATAAGCAGGATAACAGATACGTGGAAATTGTGAACTATTCTACTTTCCAAAACATGTAAGCTTTTTCTTGAAGTATCATTATAACAAAGAAACTGTATCTTTCCTTTTAGCCTTTTAATATTTCTTTTCCTAGTTAGCATTCAGAGAGATAACCGTGCTAATATTTTTTGGACCACAATTCCTGAAAGACTTTATCAGCCAATTCCATAGAAGTGTTCAGGGTACGAAAAGTGAGGAAGTGCTGTGTGAATTTTTAATCTTGGGTATCACTGTATCCTTTCTACTGTAAGATTATGGCATAAGAACAACTCTCCTGGGCCCCTCTGGATAAGCTTCTAGTTCAGTGGTCTCCTTCCTAACAGTGGAAAGGTGGGAATAGCCAGGGAAGAGATCCCCCAGACAGTGTTGCATTGCCATTAACATCCAGCATCCACTGCCCCAGGAGTTTCTCTGCCATAGGTGGTGATTTTGTATGTAAAAACATTATCTTTCAAAAAAGGCTTAGATGTCCACTGATATTAGTAGCAATCTCCCGAAGTAATTTACACAGGCAGAGCTAGAGGTCTGCTGAAACTAAAACTATGTTATTGGATAATTCTTTACTATGTCTGAGAGTCTGGTTCCACCTTCCAGTCGTACTCTACCTTTATAAACAGATTTGGGGCATGTATTGTTCCCTAACCTTTATTTTTTGGCTGCAACTGAAAAGGAAATGAGGTATGTGTGGACAGCATGGAAACTGTGGCATGCTCCATCATAGCCAGAGTTTCGGTCACTAGAAACCAATGGGCATATTATGCTATCCAGTCTGATCCACTTCCAATATCAGGGTCCTATAAGTACAAGCACATTCGAATCAAACTATTCAAAATTACTATTAATTACAGCTGCAATTCTAACATCTATGAATCTGTCACAAGCCAGCTTTAAGCTGGTCATTTCCTCTGTTTTAAAGAATAATTAAATATCTTTCCAGCACATTAACTACGCTGCAGAAAGCAGTGACAGTAAGTCCTGATATTAAAAGATAAATTAATTTCAAGAGGCACAAACAAGAACATGTTTACATTAGTCACATTTTGCACGACACATTCCTCAGCATGGTCTTTGTAGTAGTATGGTTTGAATTTGGCAATTTTGGTCTTTTGGCACAGAAGGCAAGTGATTCCAAATCTGCGTGCCCTTGTGGTGTGAAGTCATGTACACTAATCACACTGCTGGGGAAAAAAATAAAAGAGGCAGGGTGAATGAAGTGATTTAGCCTTTGTGACCCTTCCAAGCATTACAAGACTTACTTGTTTCAGATCAAAATTTGACTCGAGTTTCCTTCAGCAATTCACTTAAATTTTTAATAGTGAAGTTGCAAGCTGAATTACGTGGATCTTAGTCCCTAGATCACAAGAGCAAACATCTGCAGGTTTTCTTCACTTTGAATTGCATTAAAAATTGTCCAAGTCCTAGCTTCTACTTTATCATACTCGAATTATAATAAATGTATCCACTTGTTTGTGATTATAAGTACAGTTATACACAGTTTTACCTTTCATAAGGTGTCCACAAACCATCATGCAGAACCTCACCATAATGCTGTTGGCACCCCACTGAATGTCCAGGAGTGTTTCCACAGACTCTCTGAAGGTGAAGTGGAGGTATGTGCTCCCAGACCACATCTACACCAGGCGTGGAGGACAAAGCAGAGGCATGTGATCTGATACACATGGAACTACTTTTGGACAAAAGCTTGCTGGCTGTGAGATCACAGCATCACACTCAATTTTGCAGACGTAGTTAGCACAACTAACATATCTATGCTGCCTCTAGGGTTACCTTTGCATGGCACTGTGTCTTGTGAATGTTCCTACTTGGAAAACTATTGATGTGAAATGCGAATGTATGGCACAAATGTGCTCCAGTCATGCTATTCCCAGATGTCAGTGAGCTGACTTTTTGGCCCCACTTTCCATCCTGAGAGAATTTTCAGTCTTGACCTTTAAAATGAATATTCTTAAAAAATTAACCTTGTTTCTATGCTGGTGAGAATGAAAATGTCTTACAGGTACACTTTGCCTATAAAAGTGCGTGAGATACAGGGAGGGTCATATGGACTGCGAGTGGGTATCTTGCTAGATACTGAGCGTTAAACATAGGCAGGAAAATACAATGGCTATGCTGGATGTCATGCTCTTAAGCATAGGTTGAATAGCCATCCCTACTTT
The DNA here is from genome assembly GCA_013399365.1 of Pampusana beccarii. Taxonomy (NCBI): domain Eukaryota; kingdom Metazoa; phylum Chordata; class Aves; order Columbiformes; family Columbidae; genus Pampusana; species Pampusana beccarii. The sequence goes on from VWYH01002212.1 coordinate 625,798, forward strand.
GTTTCTTCCTTTACACCTCAGAAAATGGAGTTCCTAGTATATCTGAAGTTGTTTATGTGTACCTAAACTTGCAAGCCTAACTTAGTGTTTTGATTTCACAGGTATTTCACATAGCTCTTATTTAGGCAAGCAGATGCTTACCGCCTCTGAAAATATTTAAATACTTATTTTGCTTAAATGTAGACTTGAGCAGTTTTTGAGTACCACATTTTGTTTTGTATCACCGTTCCATCCCACATCTCTCCCACATGTGGATTTCCTTCAGAGAAGGTTTTGGAAGCGTCACAGCATTACTGTCCAAGATCTGGTGAGTCAGCTCATGACTTCAGCTATGACTACTTTTTATATATGTTGGCAGATCATCCACGTAAGCTACATAGCAGATGTCTATAAACTTTACATTCTAGGCTAAAAGGCTGTATCTTGGTACTTCATCCGCTTCTACTTTTTGCATTTCTATGAAGCTGACATTTTTCTCACTTGGGATACAACTATCATCTAACATCTATAGAGGACTATATTCTTTATAGCAACATGTTTGCATCTTCGTGTTTTAGTCAATCATGTCCAAAGCAGTAGATACAGAATAATATAACATAAGAGAATAATTTACCTAAGATCACTGCGAGTTTGGAAAAGGTCACAGATATTAAACACAAAGGTTGCGTCAGGCTTTTGTAATGAAGTACATAGTGTGTATTTTAGCTTCATTTGGCAAGCAAACATAGTTCACAGCACTTCAACTTGACTTCTTGTAACATCATATTTTTTTAATTACAACAGTGAACTGGATGAGTTAAGTAGCTCCTCATTTCTTTTTTCCATAAGCCCTTCAAACTGAGCAGAAAAGCCTTCTTAAGCCTGCAGCAGAAAAGCGCTTGCAGCAGGGCTGTGCTTGAATTAGCTAGCCATCCCTAACTCCCATTGATGGGACTTGTGGGCATGGAAAGAATATAAGATTGTTCCTAGTATGCTTTAGATAAAAACTAACAAAAGGAAGAACATGGCAAATGAAGCATTTACATTTATCAATACAACTCGGGAATAATTTTATTTTTTTTTATTTTTGCCCACTACAAATGTTGTACAATTATATTTGTATTATAAAATATTATGTGAGCGTGTGTATGTACATATATAAATACACACGTTTTTGTGAATATATAGACGTGTATGTAACATAGTAAAAGCTTTACACTGAAGTGATTCTTTTAAAGAGGTTCAAAATAGTGCTTTAATAGAGATTCTTTTTTTCAATCATGCTACACTCAAGATAACTCCTTCAAAAAATCTGAATAGTCAGGCCTTATAGCCCTTGAATGATGTTGCACTGCATCCTTAGATTTTAATTTATTTACCTTCTTTTTTTTAAACATTGTGCTTCATTAGATGTCTAGCATAATTACCAACAGCAGTACCTAGATCACCCACCCTGAAGACAAACGTGATTCAAGCAGACTCCTATGTGACGTTCATTAATAGTTTTATGTCTTAAAAGCTAAGGTTGAAAATCTGCCATTCATATTTCTACAGCATTCTTTTTAGGAAATACAAAATGGTCCAAGTTATTAGAGGCGCTGGTATTGCAACTGCAGGAATTTTTCAATACTAAGAGGTCTAAGCGTTTTTCCTAATAGGTGGATGTTTCTGGTACACCAAATTTAAGGAGAAGAACATGGAAGAGTTTCCTTATTTGGCTTACAGACCATCATAAGGAAAGCTATCAACTCCTAGGGGCATTTGTCATCTTGGAAACACATTTATGTTTTTAAAACGACTTCTGAAGTATTTACTGCAAAGATATTTGTGCTATAGATTTTTTAAATCCAAATTCAGTATTTAAATATTCAAGTAAGCAAATGAATTCTAAGCCACCATTCTGCTAACTGTACCACTTATTTCTTCTCTAAAACAGTACTGTTTTTTCAAACCCTTTTCATTTAAGAGAATATTTCAATGAGTCAAATAATTTTCATTATTTAGAGAGGTGAGCATAACAACTCAAATAAACCTTCACTGCTTATTTACAGACATACATTTTAATATATGCCTTACCATTTCCTTCCATTCTGCCTTTATACATTCCAATATCTTGGTGGGCTGATTTGTTTGTTTGTTTGTATTTTTTTTTGTGGTTTTTGGTGGTTTTGTCTGTTTTGTGGTTTTGTTTGTTTGTTTGTTTTTCCTGAAGCTACATTCAACAAAGTATTTTTCTGAGATTTCTACAAAGGCAATGAGTTAAGTGAGCTGAAAGGCTCAGTTTGGAACTTTAGAAATTGTTCGGTAATCTTCTCATTTTATGTGCAATACTTTACATTCAGACTGTTTCCCGTTGTATAACCCTCTCTAGTTGCTAAATGAACTCTTTAAACTACATCTGCCTTCCCTGGGCTTAGTTTCCCTAGATACCTTCACTGGACAACACTTCATGCCTTGTGATCTATGGCACATCCAAGATTCTTTTACTTAAACACTCACACAACACCCTGTCATTCCTGTCATTCATATCTGAATTACTACTGTACAAACATAGTTTCTTGCCATGTTTTTTATAGGCAGTATCTTCTGTTTTGTTGGCTTGCTTCAGATCATTTCCCCAATTTGTCATAGTCACTTGAAGTTCTAATTCCCCAAGCTTTTTTACAGCCCCTGCCAGGCGGGAGTTATCTGCATGTTTTTTAGGCATATCTGCCATGTCATTTTCCATGTTGCTAATGACACTACTGAATAACTGTGAATTTTAGCACCCCGCTCAATACTTCTGTTTTAACAACAAACTTCGCACAGAAATATTGATTCTTTAAAAAAATGTTTATGTATCCCGTGCCTCTGTTTATTACAGAGCTTTTACTAACCTGTTACCCATGCCTGTTAAACTTCCTGAGTTGCTTCTGGTCAAATTCATTTAGTTCTACCAGATCCACTACAAATCCAAAGAAATACCGAACAATTACTGAAGCACAGTTTCCATTTCTGAAACACTGTCCTGGCTAGACCTTTTTCCACCATGGTTTCACAGATGTTCTATGATTTCGTTTAGTGATAATTAATTTACCAGGGAGAGCTGTAAACGTAGCTGAAGTTTAAAGCCCCTCTTAAATACCTCTGCAACCGAAGTTGCAACCCTCTGCATTGGTAAGAAACGGAATATTTTGCTGGATGTCCAGACACTTCATACTTGAGTTCAGTCAGAACAGATTTATGCCTAGTGTCTGTCCCTGCTGATATGTTTATTTTGTTTCCTTACCTTTTTTTCTGGCAGAATCTTTGATAGTACTTCACCTCTATTAGCAAAATAGCTTCTTAGCTATCAATTCTAGCATTTCTATTTTAATATATGTATTTAAATATAAGCTTTTTTTATGTACTTCATTAGTTAATTTGGAAATTTGTTTTGGCCTTTCTTGTGTTCCTCATCTATACTATTATTATTTATTTTATTTTCCTATTTGCTACAGTGTGTCAGATTTTGAAGGATTTTTTTTTTGTTCATTCATTTAAAATTAGTTATTTAGCTATTAATTTTTTTGCTATTTCTCATTTTGTTCAGTAATATAAAACCTTCTGAGACACTGTTTCCTTAGGTAGAATAAATGCCATATCCAAGGAGTTCGCTTTTCTCTAGGGCATTTTTTATTAGCTCCATCATTTTATTAAATCTGTCTTTCAGAAGTTTATTGGCATTCTAACACTTTTGTATATATAACTTTCTCATTATATGGATTCTAATTATATTGTGATTATCATTGTTTTGAAACTCTGCCAACATTACAATTTAAATGAACATCTATGTTCTACTTCAATGACTGAATGAGGTATTTCACATCACCTAATTCTAGACACTTAACTTAGCTAAATTCAGACACAATTTCCCTAGGTTCCTTACATCATCAGTAGAGACAAAAACCACACCTTTCAGGAGGTGATTCAGGAAAAAAATACTATTTGCTATCTGATGAAAAACATTTTAGTTTCCATTTAACTCACCTGAATCACTACTTTTGGCTTTGTGTGGCGTACGTAGCCTTGGAGAGCAACGATCTGCTTCCTCTGAGTGTGTGCAGATCCCATGGAGCCAGAAGAGAAAAACTCAGGTATTCCTCATGCAGCTAGAATAGAAAAAAAAAAGGCATCTGTTCTAATTAGATAATATTAAATAATAATGTTCTAATTTTTAATTAGACTGTCTCTTTAAAAAAACAATTTGTCTGAGTAATGTCTTTATATCTTCTTCGTAATGACAATATAAAACCTCCTGCTGTCTGGGAGTCAAATTACTCAAGTGCTTTCAAATAGGAACCGTGTTTCATTAAATGGGGCATTTTCTCTCTACAATTATCAGAGATACTACAAGAAATACCAAGCGTTTTGAAACTAACATGTGTCAAGTAAGTTTTTGAAATAACTTTTATATATATATAGATATATATACACACACACACACATTCACAATCTCCTTGTTTGTTTTAGGAAGACTCCCTGAGGATTAAATCTTAAGGAGAATTAGTAGTTGTGTCAGCTGCCAGTTGTCTGAGCTAGATGTCCTATGATAAAATAGTGCTGCAATTAATGCTCATATAGTTGTGGAACCATAGCTATCCATTACTATCCAAAGACAGATGTCTAAGTTTTGACTCATAAAAACTGTATGAAGGAAACTAATGGGACACTAATCTCCTGGCACCTCTTGGGACAAAGAAAAAGAGTGGATAAGACATTTAAAGACTACAAAATTTGTTTCCTCTGTAAATGTCTTGCAAAATGTTATAAATAAATCAACAGTTTCATCATCGTATGACTTTTGGGACCATCAACATGACAGAACGAAAAGAGCCTTGTCTTGGTACTCTGGGACAGCCAAAGCATATATTTGTCTAAGACACCAAATTCCTATCTGCAGATATAGGCTTCTGGGAACAGGTATTTCATCAACTACTCATTGATGACAATTATGTGATATTTACCATTCCAAAACAATGCAGATAGATCTCTCTCTCTATAAAAGTTTAATGAGCAGAATGTTTTGTTGGAAGTGTCATAAAACTTTCATCAAAGTTCAAAATATTCCCAAGAAAACAGCTCTGTCTTTGACAAGAAGATCAGAAATTTTCAGTTTAGATCAAACAGTGTGAAGAGTAAGAGAAATGTCGTCTGTTATAATTATTAGGATACGCTAATTATACTTTTACAAGCTCAGAAAATTTTTAAAAAGCATTTCGGTAAACATTGTAAAATCCAGTATTAAGGCTAACTTCTATAGTTTTCCTTATAAGGAAGACAAACAAAGTCATAGTATCTAAAAGCCGTACAATAATAATAAGAAAAAGAATGTTGATTATGTTCATTTTTTTTTGGTAAAGTTATTCAGAGAGGACCATAGCCACTAGGGGAGAAAAAAGTTTCTTTAATTTATTTTGGAACAGCACATTTTTCCAAGCAGATAAAATTCCTTTACTCCTTTCCTATAACTGAAACTATAGACAACCTAACAGAAGCAGGAGGTCCTGAGTTCACTGGACTTTATAGAAGTTCTTAATTGTTAACTTGCGTGCAGTTGGAACTATATTGGAAGTGTGCAGCTTCTCTATCCAATGGTTGCATGATTAATTGAATAAATGGCCCTTTTGACCTTTGAGGAATTAAGAACTAAAACAAATCAAGACCCAAAGAAGAAATAAGTATTTTAGTATGAGAAATATTAGGATGTAATTAAAGAAACGGGAAATAAAACAAACAACAGAATAGAGGGGAAAAAAAAAAAAAAAAGAAAAACTAAGACTAAGCCAAGCAGTGGTTACAGCAACTCCCTTCCATGTTAAAAAAAAAAAATACAAACCTGATACCAGACTTGACCACACAGCAGCAGCTCCAGATTTGACTATGGTTACTTTCAGTTGTGGATCTACTTTAAAGTCCTGAAATCCAGGTGAGAGCCATACTTCTTGGGTCAGTCCTTAGTTCTTTATTCTACAAGACACATGAAGGTAATATGACCATTCTGGTGGTGAGGTTGTACGCATTACTGTTCAAAGCTGCAAACATGACCCTGAAAGCCCCCAAATGTCTCTTAAACTCTTGTTTTAAGTAACCACCTGTTCAAACCAGGCTGCTTCCGAGCACATCTGAAAATCAAGGATCTTTGCTGTGAGAAGTGAAAGTACCAATTAGGTTAGATAATTCCAATAATTTCCATTAGCAGTTAGTCAAACTTCTGGTCTTTGGCAGTGAGCAAGCTACATCTTTCTGAGACCCACTTCCCTAAATATGGGAATGAGGTGCAATTAGGACAGGCTTAAATTCATCCTGTGCCTCCTTATGCATGTATTGACCAGTGGATACACTTTCAAAGTCACTAGAACTTTCTGCTGGAAATGAAGGTATATTGCTCAATTCATGCATGTCCTGGATACCATGATTTGTAGACAGCAAACTGTGCTGGTTCTGGCCTCTGGACCACATTATTTTCCCAGTAATTGCTAGGCTGGAGCTGAAACAGCATCTAGATTGTGATTTCAGATAGCACTTCTGCCCTCCAGTTTGCCTTTACTAGCTGTATCTATCCATGCTACAAATTTGTAAGAGCCATGCATCACATATTCAAAATTACTTTCCAGCCCAAACGGCTAGGTAGTGAAATAATAAAATACTGTTTGAGCTGCTGGATAATCAAAACACCTCTCAGCCACCCAGTCGGGCTCAGGAGGGCAGGGTAATTGGTGGCACCGCGCTGCAGTCATGAGCTTGCTGATTTCACCTCGGGCTCCCACCTCCAGACTGAAATTACAGAATGGACACTGTAGGAGGGGGTGGATCGTTCATCTTGAAATAATTTTGCTTCATCATTGCTCCAGCGCTGCTGCTTGGAACATCTTCTGCCCCTTGAATTAAAAACTATGTGGTAAATAGATAGAGATATTCTACAACGCATGTTTTTGTTGGCCTGCCTTTTCAGTCCTTCCTCACACTTCTCTTCCTCTGGTGGGACTGTATTTTTAAAAGCTTGTTCCTTTGGCTTGTGTTTGTGTATCACAGACCTGTGTTTACTCAGTATGTATTTATGTAGATATTATGTTCAAAATGGCTTGGTTAACAGAACCAGGCAAGCAGTGTTAAATATTTTCCTCATTATATATCTTCAGCACACAAATTAAAGTAATTGAAGTTTTCTGAATGTTATTGAAGACTTGAAAAAACAAGCAGAGGCAAGATAGCAACAGTGCAAGATTTTCAATAAAAGTAGTAGGGATCATTGAGTTAAGGGTTGTTGTACAAAACTACTTGCTAAATTAAAAGAGAGATTAAAATGGAGTCATTTAATTATGCACTTGAGTATATAAAATAAGGTACTGAATGCTTATTACAAAGAAGTTAAGTTATGCTAGTTAAAAGTTTATCTCTTCTTCCAGAGATCTCTGTGCTTTCACACAACAAAGACATTGTCACAGATGCTGGAAATATAGCTGGCTGAATAATAAAAATAATGTATTCATGAGTAAATTATTCAAAGATTGACAGAAAAATGTTGAATAAATTATTCACAGAACATTATTTAATAATCTAGAGAGCTGGTCAAATAATGGAAATACGTATTTCAGATAATTTATTCAGAGAGTAATGTCAAAATCCTTTGGCTAGTCCATTAGGAATGAATAATTTGACAAGTTATTGATTATAGCTCATTTCTGTATTAAAACAAAATTCAGCAGGAATACAGCTAAGCAGAAAGATACATAATTGACAATAAAGTGTCATCATCCCGATGATTAAAATCTTTTATCATGCATACAAATACATAGCCTGTGTTCAAGCATTATTTAAAATAGTGCTTACTTACCACACAAGCTCACGTACATTAGGGTTAATAAGCATGTCACCCAGTGTTGTGGGGATGGGCAGGTTATTTTGGGGCCCTCAGTGGAAGAATGACACAAGGAAGTTGCTGACACAACCCAAACCTGACGTTAACCTGGCCCTTCTGCAGATGGTTTGTTTTAACACATTAACCATAACCGACACTCAGCCTCCGAAGGCAGCAACATCAGCTGGTGGCAGCACCCTGCTCTCATGGCCCTAACCTTCACCCTTTAGGCTGGTGGCTGCACCTCATAGAGCCATCACGGCAGGTGGTCTTACGCGTCCTGGCTCCACAACATGGGTTGTTCTGACTGGCCCAGGCACCCCGCACCCCTGTAACAGAGAAGCGGCTAGGTGAGCAGCCGAGCTACAGGCAATGGCCTCACAAGATGGCGGCCCAGGGGATAAGAGTGAGGGCCCTGGGCACGAAGCAACAGCAAAGTGAAGAGTTGTTTGTAAATTTGTCCATGGGCTTAGTAATTTTCTTCAGGAGTTTTTATCATCTTAGAGAAATGACCCACCAAAGTAGAATTCAGAGTCAATTTCAGCCCTTATGTCCCTTTTAGAAGATTTTGATTAATTTTCCTCCGTAACTTCAGTGAATTGGTTAACTTTGATACAGAAGAGCAAAAGCAAATACGTCCTTTCTGTATCAAAGTTTCAGACTAGGTTTCAGGATATCTTTGCTCAAGCAGCTGAAGAGGGAACACAAAGACATGTACTAATAGCATTTTTCCCCAGTAGCAAGTTAATTGAAAAAGGGCCAAGGCCACAGTTCAGGTGGGAAGTGCACACAGTGGAGCTGCCACCTCAGGGTATACTGAAAAGGCACTTAGGAATCAGGGGATTTTTTGAGTGCTTTTCTGGTGGCAATGTGAATCAGCACTCTTTCCTGTACAATATTGTCATATGAAGCCACAGTTCAGGCAGCTTAACTTCGAGGAATACAGTTTTGCAGATTCAGTGTTTACTTCTTCAAGAGCTCTCCCTCACACACCATAATTTTCTCCTAAGGATATGTAATGTCAGCCTAACATCTGCAGGAAGGAGCCCTCTCCCTCCTCTAGACTAATTGCATCTAATTTTTTATTTTCATCAATTTACTTAGCTAGAAAAATTAAGGTAGTAAGGACTTTTACCTGGTTAAATATCCCATGCATTGTCTTCCTGACACATTGGACGCTTAGATACGTGTATGTGAGTATAAAGATTGTAACTTTTTGCTATTGAAAAGCTGGTGGAACGGTTTGAGAAACTCTGTGCATAAGAAAGCAAAATCTAATGCAAAAGTTAATGATCTGAATCCTTGTCATTACAAAAAGGCACCTGGCAGAAGTATCCTCTTCACTCATTATTCTTTGTTTTTGAAGGTGAATCTCTACAATCATAATTAGAGGTGAAACGGAAATAAGAGGTTTTGTGACTAATTTGCACAGAAAATTAGATTTCATTATATGCAGATGTTATATGCATTGCTGCTGGCAACATGTTTTAATGCTGCTAGGTACTGTTCCCTTCGACTTCCACCTGCCTTCTCAGGGACAGTCCCATATTACCACTATTACTACACACACTTTTTTTGACAACCGTCTGCACAACATTCATCACTTCAACCTCCTTCACAGTTTCTTCTTTCAGTCATAGTGACTTTTTTTGACAGAGAGAGAGAAGATGCATTTCTCAAACATACTTTTGTGCTTCATTAACAATAACATGCTAAAATCTTGCAGCCTTCAATTAGTTAGTTCAGTATGTGTTTGGCTAGTCTAGCACCTGCAGATACCTCTTCTTGCTCCCTTGATACTGTTAATTATGTCTCCTCTTTTTTATCAGTTCATTAATATACTTACTATGTATTGTCTCCATCCATTTTGCATGTGGAGACTGAATGTATCTGTCACACTTCGGCAATTACAGAAATAAAAATAATTAAAACAAATAATTTTGCTACTTGTTATTTTGTTATATATAATTCATCCTTTTCACACCAGAACAGAATCCACAATATAGGGCATGGGAAGTTGTGGAATATTTAGTTCGTAAAATCTTCCTTAAATCTTGCAAAATTCAAGATAACCCTTTTAAAGTCTGAACACATGCCAAATGTAAATGTGTGGGAAAGAATCAAACCATTCACCCACTTCACTGTTTTTAGAAGGAAAGCAATTTCTTTTTTCCCATCTTCTCAATGGTCTTAAACTGAAAAGGATAATTGACTATTTTCCTGCGGTAATATTGTGCATTCATTTTGATCATCCAACACTTTCTTTGTTATCAGTTGTCCAATCTACTACATAACAAATGCTGAAACATTAAAGCTTCATACCATCTCAAGTGTATTCATCTCAATCAGGTTCAAAAGATCTAAGTTATAAGTCCACCCAGGGCAGTAAATTATTAATACTGACACCCAAAATTACCTCATTATACATTTCAAAATGTATGAAGAAATATTTCTAATGTAAATTACACCACTAAGTCTTACGCCAGTGATCCAGGAGACTCCAAGGAAGGACTGATTGCTCCATGGTTAAGCCACTCCCAGTTTTCTTGTTTCTTCTCTAATTTCCTGAAGTTTAAGAGAAAAAGACTAGAGTAAATCAACTGAACAAACAACAAATCAAATCTTGGTCCCTTGAGCAGATTAAGAAGATATATCACAATACATATGACTGGAGAATAGAATTGAATTTTGTGCTGAAAATTATTGGTATCTTCTCTTCTTCTTTTTATACCTTTGACTGAAATTTTATTCAAACCTCCTCCATGTTTGAACCTTGGACACATTCAGTTTAGTTGATTTCCCTAAACAGGTCTTCCAGTTTCTGAGAGGTTGCCTCTTTGAAATGGAAAACTTTTTAAGGCCTTATTGTGGGTTAACCCTGGTAGGCAGCTTGCTCACCGCCTGCCCCACACCATGGGATAGAGAAGAGAACGGGAAGGGAAAACGAGAGAAAATTGAGGTAAAGCAAATGCTCTGTGTGCAAGCAAAGCAAAATAAAAAATTCATTCACTACTTTACATTGGCAGGTAGGTGTTCTGCAATTTCCATCATGCCTAACAGTAGCTTGAGAAGATAGATTCCACAACTCCAAGTGTTCCTCCTTCCCCCTTCCTCCTTTCCCCAGCTTTTATTGCTGAGCACATGATGTGGAATATCTCTTTTTTCAGCTGGGGTCGGCTGTCCTAGTTGTGTCCCTTCCCAACTTCTTGTGCACCCCCAGCCGAACCACTGGTGGGGCAGTGTGAAAAACAGAGCAGGCCTTGATGCTGTGCAAGTTCTGTTCAGCGGTAGCCAAAACATCAGTGTATCATCAACACTGTTTTGATCACAGACCAAAAACTTAGCACCATACAGTTACCACAAAGAAAGCTGACTCCATCCCAGCTGAAGCCAGTACAGACCTATGGTGGGGTTTTTTGTTTGGTTGGTTTTTCTGGGGTTTTGTTTGTTTGTTTTTGTTTGTTTTGTTTTTTGTTTTTTTCTTTTTTTTTTTTTTTTCTCACAATTTATTCTAAACTCTATCAACACGATTCTTCCTTTGGATTCTTTTTATACAACTAGCATTGCTATAGTCTATCTCCGTTACATTATCAAAACCCTTACAGACTTAATTGGCCATACATAAAAATATGCAGCATTACATGGACATCAAACTACCGTAAGATTAATACCTTGTCAGCTTTATTCACTTCATTTAACAAACAGAGTCCACCATAGGTTTCTAAAGAACAATAACTTATTTAAAAAAATACTAAGAAATAAAATCACATGCAAAGTAAAGTTTGTAACATTCATTTCAGAAATGAATGCCAAAAAGGAGAAGTCAAACTCAAGGTGTATTAAAGTCTAAAAGAATGTTTTGGGGTTTTTTGAGGAATAGCTAATCACTCCAGTTGTAACTGGTAGGACCTGTGGATAACCAGAACTCTGAAAATGAAATAATTTGTGGGCTTCTCCTCCTTCTTGTTGTCTCAAGCACAGTGTGAATATTCAGAATTACGTACCTTGTAATAATATATCATGGGTTTGCAATTTTTATGTATGTATTTGCACATATATATACACATACATATACAGATTGTAATCCTAAATTTAGAATGATGCTGAGCAGCTTTCAAAGGAGTATTTGGTATTGTTGACATTTATGAAGAGTCTGGGCATCACTTCATCAGTTTCAGAAGGATTTCTCTTGTAACCTCAGCACCGCTGGGAATTCACCGACAGTTTCATTGTTTACTGGTTAACAACACAGCTTCAAGAGGCTCTGGTGGAGATTAGCGAGTCTCCTATTTGTAAAATCTTTTAAAAAATACTTATTTACTTACTGTTTCTAAGTCCGTTACGTGTTGCACCGCAGTCAGGACATACCAAGACTCTGCAGGAGGTGAATGCCTAAACATATTCCACTTTGTGGGGCACCTTGGGTGAGCCTGAGGGTGGAGCAGAGCACACTGCTTGCTTCCTAGTCCAAGGAATATGCAACCTTAGAGGCAAAGGGAGGGAAACAGCAGAGGAAAAGCATCATGTAAACTTAGATATTACCATGATTCAAAATCAGAACACAGCAATTTCATTCTTGATTACTCTTTCCGTCCAAAACTGTGATGTTACAGTATTTTAAAAATAAGACAATACAGGGACTCCAAAATAAGGATGAAGTCTAACTTACAACTTTAAATGGATAGAAAAAAAAGCCATGTAGGCATCAGCGGGAAAAAATGAAGATTCTTTGATGTGTGTCATCTTTTCATTTTAGCAATTAAAATGGCTTTTGAAGCTCTTTGGCATTTCATTTAAGCCCATAGAGTATAAAATTATGCCATCCCTTGCAGATAGTCCCATATTTAACACAAACAAGGTTGTAAGGATCAACAAGCCCAGAAAAAAATGATAATTTAAGTTTTCAAATATATATACTTAATTCTCTTTATTTAGAAGCTTGCCAAAACTACGACATGTGGGTTTTTTCTTTTTTGTTTTCCTGACTGCATAATCAGGGGTTGCTTGGTGTTTGTTAATATCTTTTTTACAAAAACATAAGCTGGGAGATAAGTATTTTTTACATGTGAAAACACATGAACAGGAATCCCATATTCTATCCTGAATGAGCTCTGTTCAATATGCTGTCTGAAGGATTCCCCAGCAGAAACATTTTCCTATGAAAAAAAGTGGTATTCTAGCCTTACTAGTTTATTATACTGACATCTCTGCATTCAAATGACATCTGCTCATGTCTTAAATATGTGACAATTCAGAATGTATAATCTTAAGTTTTCCATTTGAGCATGTCAATTTAGAGGAACTCAAAAAAATGGACTTTGAATGATTTCAAAAATCATTGATTATCTTATAAAGCTACATCAGGAATTACATTCTCTCTATGTAAGGAAGTAGTAAATGTAATTATTTCAGTTGTGCATCACAATGTTTAGAAACATTTACTAGTAAAAATTTCAGAGTCTAAGTTTCAAAAAGGCATTGGATATAATAACAACGAAATTGTTGAATGCATTGACAGCAGTAGCATTAGTATGCATCTGTCAGCTGTCATTGCTAAGAGATATTTTTCTATCATTTCCTTTTGATCGAAAGTTGTGTATTGTAAACCACATGCAAGCTAAAAATGTTTCTTTCTGTCCTGGTTATATAAAGAATGAGATTTTCAATAGGAGAAAAAAAAAATATAGTGAAAGTGTACTATTGTTACATCTCACACACATACACAGATCAAGTTCTTTCTTTGTTTCCTACTTTGCTACATGGTGTTGTATTTTAGCAGTGGTAGCAGCAATGTACTAAATCAGATTTAGCTAACAGGTGCTCTCCAGGCTGTGGACAATTACACCATAAAAATGTATTACAGTGCTCAGTCTTGGGAGTGAAGACTTTTGCTGTAACAGTGAAATGTATTATATAAAGTGGAATTTCTAATGGACTTCAACAGGGCTGGTGGATTGAATGCATAGTGATATATCAAGGATAGAACCGCAGAAGAAAACCTCATAGGAAGGAGGTAATTTACTTAGCAGAAACACTTATGCTTTCCGCTGCATATATTTACAACAATAAATCAATTGGACAATGTGTTTCCAGTTTGCATTTGCAATAAGCATTTTTAACTGTTAACATTGTGGATTTTTTTTTTCATTATGTAGTTTCATTATCCACTCATACTTCTGAAAAATGAGAAAATGGAAGAACACACAGAGCTGGCAGTTTTAAATGGCTCTTAGAAAAGCACTTCAACATCAAAAATGATCAAGAGTAAATTGTTTATACAACCCTTACTTTCACCACCTTCACTAACAAATAGTATTAGTAAATGAGTCATGCAAACCCACTTAAACTTAATTCCGTAAAAGAAGATCTTAAAAGTTAGGTCTTGTCTCAAAAGTTGATTCAAGACCATCTTCTCAATAGATGTCAATGGAGTATCTCTTCTGTATAACAGTTGCTGTAACTAGAGTCTAGTCTTCCAGGTCCCTCTCTACTCCTCTATTTATTAATTATGCTTTACATCAACTTTTTCAATAATTAGATCCTATTGTGTCCTTTGTATTGTGTTCATTCGTAATTCTTTATTCCAGCTAATGTTTATCTGTTGCACTGGCCTGTGAGAATTCAGTATTTCCATTTGTAGCTGCCTGGCATTGTGTTCCGTAAGCCATGTGAGGAAGTCTAAGGTGTACGTAGCTGATGAAAACAAAAATATTGTCTCCCATATGTCTACTTATGCTGTAACAATAGAAGTGAACAGATAATAACTGTTCATAGATACGAAGGGTCTAGCAATGTCATCTTCGATTTTATTTCAGGTGCTCCACAGATACTCATTTATGTCCAGTGGCAAGTAAATTAAAACAAACTCTAAGTTGTTTCGTTTTGGAAGATGAGCTGTGTAAGAGAATCAGTGGTGATAACCCTCCATCTAATCTCTCACACCGCAATGCAAACAGCAAACCAGAAATCCGAAAACTTCTAAGTGTGACCTACCTCTCAATAGAAGACTTGTCAGTAGAAACATTTATACTCTTCACCTCAGTCAGGGAACATCTATGTGGCATTTGATGTATACTATCAGCTTAAGTAATTTGACAAAAAAGTAAAAGGAATCTAATGCACAATGGCAGGTAGAAATGAGGCAGAACACCAACCCAAAATGACAAAGTCTCCTAAGCTCAGCACACCTTTTGGTGCACTCTCGCTCCTGGTAGACAAAGTTTAACCAGATCTGCTTTAAAGCTGTTTCATTAGAAGCCGTCATTAAAGTATACTTTCACTTATGTGCAGGGAATTCTTGTCTGTTTTATCAAAACTCATCTACTTTCCTACATTTTTCTTGTATTTGTGTATTTACAGTAAGCTCCACCTGGCTTGAGGCTCTCCTGTCAGCAGTCCTCACTAGCTACACAGAGAAATCCACCATTTGAGTGAAATGATCACTTGCAGCTTGCTTTCATTCCAGAGTTGCTCAGGCATCTGGCAGCTACAGTCACAAAGAGCTGGAGCCTCCTGCTTCAGCTCATGTTTTAGCAAGTGCTTTCCCTGAAATGGCAGAATCATAATTTTTCAGGCAACGCTTGAATCCCCAAAGGGTTATCTTGATTTATAAACCATTTACCCTCATGTAATAGTTTGCAGTATTCCAACTATCTCTTGATCAGCTAATGATAAGCACGTTCAAACAAAATATTGCTTTAATGCGCTTCAGGGGTCTTGTTTTGCAGAATTTATTTACCTGGTTTTATTGCCTGGATAAGAATCTCAGCAAACCACTTTAGAGCAAAATCCCAAATTTAAAAATCTGTGTCTGCTGGGTAGGTGGCAAAACAGATGTTGCTACTTCAGTAGAGTTAGCAGTTTGGTCTTCTAATCTATGCATAATATTTATTTTCTAAAGATAGCTCTTGTGGCAGAAAAAAAAAAAAAAAAAAAAAAAAAAAAAANTCAAAGAAACAAACAAACATGAACAAACAAACAAAAAAAAACCCAAACACCAAAAAAACCCAGATTAATATCACTGAATGATGTTGATCAGCAACAAGTGAAAACCTGCCCAGCCATTTGGAAAGGAGCCAATCAATGGTCACAAGAGCATCTAAAGCAAAATACAAAGATATTACAAGCAGGATAAAAAACACCAAAGCATTCTGCAAAACAATGTTACAGTATTTTATGTACTTTTGTATCTTCTTACTACTATTAGCATTACTCTATTCATTCCCTTTATTAGCAAATTTCAATTCCTTATCATTATTTAATGCTTACCATAATAAAGTAATTTCGAGAAGACAAAAACATTGAAATTGCAGAAAACTGAAAACACTGGCAGAAAATAAGCTGTTATAGAGTTTTAATTAGATTTTCTCTCTGCTGCTTTTTCTGTAATGACTTGAATCTTCTTGTGAGAGCTAGATACTTTTTCTGATGAAGTATTGGCTGTCTTAACATTATTAAGTATTGAATATGCTTTTCATTTCTACTTACTACACTTCGCGCAGCCACATGCTAAAAATCTTATCAGCTGGCACAAATTAAGAAAGGTCAGTGCAGTGGACGGGGACACTCCTTTGCAGTCCCTATGAGTTTCTGGAAAGGAGAAGGCATTATTCAGCTGGAAATCTCGCTGCCTCTCAGAAATCAACCACCACTACAGTAGCACACACTAGCTACAAAATTTCTAATGAAAGATCGATTTTCCCCTTAAAATGCTGACTTAGAGAAATTAAAAGAATGCCCAAGCAATACATAATTTTCATCAATAACATTAGACAGGGTAAGAGGGAAGTTTTCTGGCCTTCCTGACCCTTTTTTCCTGGCAGCCTGGAGGGTGTCTGGCTTTCAAAGGAAGCATAAAATCGCTCCATTGATAATTTGTGGCTACAATGGTTTCACACCATTATACAGAAAAATAAAGTAATTCTGATGTTTTGGTTCTTCTCAAAATTGTGTCTCTTCCATAATATCTGCATTTACCTACATTTAATCAATATCTATCTTCTCTAGTGGAAACAGCTTTCACCTGTTTTGTCTTAAAAAGCCCGTTAGTGATAGCCCGTTAGTGATTTACTTATTAATCTTTAAATCATAACTGTATTTCAGTCTCTTTCTATGTTCAGCCTTTCTTACGTCATTTTAAGCCAAACTGTGTTATATGACAACAGGTCTAACACTACTGACATAGAAAATTAATGAAACATTTGAAACATTTACCAGTTGGTAATAACTTCAACTGAAGTACATACATCATTTAAAAATTCAGCTACTGTGGAATTTGAAGGTCTGACTGTTCTCATGAGAATTACAGATCTCAGAAAACCCTAGGAAAGTTCAAAATAAAACCTGGAATTTCTTGACTGATAGCATGTAGACGTGACTGAATGAAGTAAGACTGCATTTATTCTATACATGAGAATACCCCACATTTGCCACGTCTATGCATTCTACCTGATTCAAGGGTTGTTGGATCCTTTCTTGTGGTCCAGAAAGTCATGGGGAATCTGAACTCTTTATGCACTGTACTCCTCTGCCTCAGCTCAACACCAGACAGCACCTAAAAGTCACAGAGTGGTCTGCATACTAAAAATAGAAAATTAAATTTTAGTTTGAAGAAAGTGATTACTCAAAAAGTCACCAAGTGGAGTCAGGTATGTAGTACTAACTTTAAGAGATCTTAAAAAAATCAAACTATGTCTGTATAATGTATACATTATATATATATTAAAAAAAAATACACATTTATACATGAGGAAACATTAAAAGACATTTCTCAAGAATAAAATCTAGTTTGAAAAAGGAATAAATAAACAAATGTTAAATCAGACCAGTAATGGCTGCTATTCTACAACTGTCCCCCAGTCCCACTACATTGACACTGGAAGACAGGCTATGCAGACTGTCTTGAAAGCTTTTAAATATGGTTCCTACTAAGTTAATACTTTACGTATCTTCCAGAGAAAAGGAATATTGCTGTCCCTGATGACTCAAATCT
This sequence comes from Pampusana beccarii, assembly GCA_013399365.1. Taxonomy (NCBI): domain Eukaryota; kingdom Metazoa; phylum Chordata; class Aves; order Columbiformes; family Columbidae; genus Pampusana; species Pampusana beccarii. The sequence goes on from VWYH01002212.1 coordinate 643,647, forward strand.
AATACTCAGGTCAGGTTTCACAGCAGTGAAGAAGTAGCAGTCTCTTAAGTACGCGTGACTACCACCGTAAAAGTTAAATATAAGTTAAAATCAATACCAAGAATTACACTTGGAAGCAAATGAAGCACTGGAAGCAAATTAAGTTTATAGAGTTCTAATTTAACGTTCACCATGCAAAAAGCTCTGTGGAAAGTACATTAGGGCCCAGCCTGGAGGTGACAAAGATATAGCTGATTTTAGTGAAGTCTATACTCAAGACAAATGGTCAAGACTCTCTGGAGACTCAAAGATGAAAGGCTGGGCACTTGGCTGCTACTCCTGCTGTTCAGATAGATCCCCCTTAAGGGAGGTGGAAAAAGATAAAAATTACCTCCATCCTTTTATACAGCAACTATGGACATAATCTTTTAAAACCTGATCACTAAAATCGATATGGTAGAAAAACATTCACACAGTATTCATAAAAATGCTTTCAACAAAACTGTGGGAAACATTTCTTGGCTGCTCCAGACAGTTGTATTCTGAGGAGTTTGGTCTCAGGATCTGCAATTTTGGGCCAGTGTCTGCCTCAGGGTCAAGCCTTCCCTGTCTTTCCAGACCTATTCCACAGAGGGAAAACAAAATACAGAAAGATAAAATTACTTTTTGTTCATTTTCTTTACCAAGATTGGAAAAAGAGTATCTTGCCCAGAAGAATCACTTTATGGGTAAGCTGGAAAAAGCCCATACAAAATTCACTAATATTGTTTGAACTTACTGTCCCATGCGTGAACACTTTGATAGTTTTTACTATAAAGGTAGCATACATGAAATCAGACTCCCCACTTAGCTAGTAACTAAAAGTTTTGGTTAGAAGAAATCTGAGAAATTCCGTGCCCACCAGCTTTCTAGGAAAATGTATTTAACCTGCCATCAACATATTACATATGTCAGAGTGAGCAATTCCATCCAACACCCATGTTAGCATTCCCTCCTCTGAGGTACAAGGGTGGAGAATAAAGATAGGGTTGTTTTGATCTTTCTGCTGTTGATTTTCTACTGTCTACCTTCATAATACTTTCTTTCTACAGAAGAACTAATGAAAAGGAACAGAAACCCTACCCTGAATTGTACATTATTCTCCATTTATTTCTGGAGTTTAGGAACAAGCCATGGGATGAAACTTCTGTCACATTCAAGTACCAGATTTTGAAGGGTTGTTTCAATTGAACAGAACATCTCATGTTTTTTCCTGATTTGTTTTGTGTCCCTCCCATCAATATATATAATGAAAATACAGAAATAGAATGCAACAATCTAAGGACTGATTTTTATTCATTTTGGCATGTAATCTAAATATGTAGTTTAACTGCCAAGGGAGGAAAAAAAAATATCTTATGGTCTGTGTTCAGTTCCATAGCTGTTATAGGCACATACAAGATGCTGTATCAGTATGTGTGCACAAGGAATTGCAGTCAGTTAAAAAGACACAGCATGATTAAGTTGTTGCATTAAAAGCTACAAAAGTCTTCCTGTTTCAAATTGTTAATAACATAGCAGAGATTTGAGGCACTATGAAAAGCAATACACAGAAAGTCAAACAGCCTGGATAATGGTGAAGAGGAAGCTAACACATAAATAAATTACTTGGGCAGGCAAAGAACAAATCCGCAGAGAGAGGTGGTAACATATTGTCAGAAGACAGCTTCAGGCAAAATAGGTGAAAATCACAAAGAAAAGACATGAAGCACAGAAAGGGAAACAAAATTGCAGAGGAGTAGCAAAAGCAAAGGCCTAATAGTTATTCTGACTAGGACAAGTTGACAGCATGCCAAAAGAATTAGGATCTAATCAGTCTGCAGGGCTGAAGACTGTTTGGAAGAAGGAGAATCAGATAAATGGAATATAAGGAACAAACTGATTTTGAAGGGAATATTATGTTCCTGCCAAAAGTCTCTTGACACAGAAAGGGCGAGACAGACAATTTCTACGGGTACATGACAGCTGGGTCATAATCTCCTCCTTATGCACAGATAAGGCTGCCACCATTTTTAAGCCAACCTATTGAAGACACAGGACAGTGCTTCGCCACCTAGAGTAAGTGGACTAAATGATCCGTGAATAGGAATGTAAGACACAGGTAACTCAGCAGGAAAATGCAAATGATTTTATAAACTAGATATCACTTTACTAAACAACAGTAGTTGAAAAAGTGTAAATACCAGCTGCCTTACATTTGTAAGAATGGTGGGGTTTTGCATCCTGATAAATCTACATAGTCCTCATGGTTTTTCATATTAAATCCTCATAAAAACAACATGTGGAAAATCACTGCCATTAATTTCAGTATTTGTCTACCTTCAGCCCCAAATCCACTGCCCACATCAAAATAACTTGGGGTTTTCTTCTAGCTCAAAAATACATTAATAATTTTGGGAGAGTAACTGCAAAAGCAATTACTTTGAGGTTTGCATGACCTCTGAATAGCAATGCCGTCATTAATCGTTGTGACCCAGAACTAGGAATACGGTTGTCAGTCATGACACAAAATAAACCCAAAGTCACCTAAGATACTGAGATAGGATATCGCAGGAACAGCATCTATTCAGACTCTGAAGATCATGCTAATTTTGTTTGGGTGCTTAACTGTAAATTCAAATGTATGACTGACTTCACTTTAATATACATTCTTCATAACTATAAAAATAACTAAGACATATATGCCCAGATTCTTTACTAAATTGTAAAACCACCTCCAAACTACAGAGATTGCTTTGATCATGTCTGTTTTGACAAAATTAAATGATCAAAGCATTAAGACTTGTTAATTATTTTCTACGTTACATATATTTTATAGCATGTCAGACATGACTCTGAGGTAAAATTAATAAAAAATTACATTTAACAAAAAAAATTAACAGTAAATAAAGTATCATGCTACTGTAACCATGCAGCCCTGCAGTACAGTATTGCTGTAGGCAGAAACAGGTCACAAGCTTCGCACTGAATTTGCAAGGCCTTGGGACTGAGGCTTGTCAGATCTGCTCTGTCTGAACTTCTCTTGACCTACCGCAGCTTTGCTGTACTCGGTGGAGCTGCAACAGCGATTTCTCTAATTGATCGAGTGTTCTACCTGTTTATCTTTGTGCGGTACAGCCACAGTTTTTTTACAGACAGCAGTAACAAGCAGTTACTCTGCATAGCACGGGACACTTATGCTTTAACACCACAAGGCAATGCAAAGGAACACAGGTCTGGTAGGACTGCAGCAGCCTGGGGGTGTGAGGACACCAGACACAATGCAGAGGAGTGCAGGTGGTGGAGGACAGAGATAGGGCATGGGTGCAGAGATCACATGCTTATAAATGGCTTATCCATGGTCAGTTAAAAATTGCAGACCTGAGCTGGATGTATCTGGTTTTAGGGGCAACAAGGAGAACAAAGACATAGTACCTCCCATAAGTAGAAAGCAACATATATAGCAAATTCAGATGTTACATGGAGCTGCAGACCACTGAGGAAAGAGGAAGGTGTAAAGGCACGTTAGCAAAAATATTAAAATAACACTGAGTGGATCCTGGAGAGAGGGAGAAGAAGAAACCATCAACAACCTCTATTTCTTCCTGTGAATGACTCTAGACGCTGCTGACTTGCTATGACGCCACACACTGCTGGCACCAGCATGAAACCACCAGCCCTAAGGCCCAGCAGAGCTGGGGAAGAGGGAGCACAGCATCAGGAAGAGGAGCAGACACCAACAAGTATGTGCATAAAAATCGTAACTACATTATTATTCTGCCTTTTCTGGACTTGCAATTATTAGATTCTGATTATTTCAATTATACTAACAATTTCTTGGCTTTACTTACCATCAACAACATTTTGAATGTAACACCACATAGGGGATGCAAATTTACAGTTACCTTTCCTATAATTAAAAGTTAATAAGGATTTCATTACGGTCCCTTCATAATGCTACATAAACTGCTAAAATTTTAAAGAATGACCCTGTGTATTTCAACCGGTGCCATAAGTACTTGAAAGGAGCCTGCAGGCAGATTCTTGGTCTTCCTGAGAAGGGTTACATTCGCCAGATATGTGTACAGCTAGTTTATTTAGAAAGAGAAAGAATGATCTGTTTAGTTGAAAAACTTTCATAGATTTAACTATCCTTTCTACTACATTGGATGAAGCCTAGTATCTCTCTAAAATGACCCTTCAAGAAACACTTGAAAGTATAAGCAAACATAAGTGTGCTTTTTTCTTCTAAAGGTGTTGCTGAAGGGTTACTCTGAGCTGTATATGTAATTTGTGGCTGAAAGTAGAGGATGATTTGAACAAGATTATGTTCTGGGGAGCTGATAGTCAGAAAAAATCCTCAATTTTCTTAGAAAGGAACCTTAGAGAAAGAAACAAAAAAAACCACTGCTTTTATAAATCATACATGCATGTTTTCATTTCAAGCTCCAAGGGTGACTCAGTACACATCATGTTGATAAATCTCTTTTCAACATATGTTAGTTTGTACTGTTTTCTGTATGTCTGTTTTGCTTTACCTGGTCTCTTCGTAATAACAGTATTTGCTCTGCAACTCAATTTAGGATCCAGCACCCTAAAAAAATAATGTATTTGAAAATTTGCTGCCAATGATCACTACTTGCTGCCTGGAATTGCCACTTTCTGTTTATGGGGTTTGCCTTTTTTTATTTCCTTCTTCCCCATCCACCTGTAATAAGATTATTCAAAATCCTGAAAAGAATGTTTCAAAATCTGGAGTATGTTAGCTTGAAGATAATCGATTGTCAGGATTATTAGAGTCAGAAAGCCATTTTAAAGGTTTCTGCATTTATACTTTCAAAGATAATTTACAAAATAGGCTAGCCTGAAACAGCCCACAATCACAACCATAGTACTAGGGGCTAATTCTAATCCCACATTCATTTCATTGATACCTTGCAATTTAGTAGATCAGCATCTGAAATAAAAAATTCAGATATTTATGAAAGAACAATACTACTTATTTAACCAGCATTGCTTTATGTGACACCAAAAACTGGTAAAAAAATACACTCTCTTTTCATGTTTATGTCAAAGATTTGATTCAATTGAGTCTATATGTTTATTTTTAATTGATATCAATACTCCTTTGGAACCATCTGTCTCTAGGAGAAGAGGTGAACAAAGTCGGCATAACAGGTTTGCCAGTAATAACACCACCTTACCCATCAGATATGCTTACTGCACAAATGCTAAATGGATCACCGGTTGCTTCAAATTTGCCAACCTACATTTGAAGCTGACCCTTGATCATTTGTGGACGTGTGTGCATTTGTGTGAGAATTTCCCAGGGCCAGGTAGCCCACCTGCATCTATGGATTAGCACAGATTCTGAAAAGCATTAAAAATAGCCCTGACTATGCAGCTTTTATCTTCTGCCTTCATCTTTCCCTCTTTTTCCCAAATATGCAACCACTTGGATTTTATCCTGTCTTCCCATATATCACGCTGAGATTAGAAGCAGTTTAATGTAACATTGGTGTTATACAAAAGGATATTTGAGGCCACTTTGATATCTTAGACATCTTCCTGTGACTCCTCTTTCCAGTTCTGTGTCATTTAGATGCAGTGAACAACAATTGAAAGGAAAGAAGAAAAAAAAAAAATCCTAAAACCTCCCACATATACAGACACTGAGAGCATGATTTATCTTACTGATTTTATGTGGCAATACAGTAGATATCTACACCTTTGCTAAGCTTGCACCTGTGCTGTTAAGGGAGAGCTGTAGTCACTTTGCTGAGGTGATTCCTCTGACCTCCTTCAGGCACCTTCCTCTGGAGGAGACGTATCATGCTGTGGAACTGCTCTATTTTCCATTGGCTGTAAGGGGGCCTCTGTAACCAGCTCAAACCTGAGGAAATGAATCCCACCTCAGATACTTAAAAATAAATTGAAACAAGAATATTATTTATATATCATATTAATGAGCAGCAAAAACTAAGCATGCAAGTTTATTGCTACTAGAATGAAAACAGATTGTCATAGCTTTCTAATATAAATTACTGGAAGGCAATATTATTGAAAAAATATCCTATTATTATTATTTACTAGACTAGTTTTGATTTTGAGGCATTTATTTGTCCTTGCAAAATGTATTTATTTCAGATCCCATTTTCTTCATTAGTCCTGTCTTATATGTAACCATGTGGCTACTATCAGAATTATTTTCAGTGATTTAGAAAAGAAATTATATTTTTAAAAATACCGTGCTAGTGCATCTTACCTGCTCTGTATTTTGATTGGAATCACAGATCAAGATTTCCTTGCACTGAAGATCAACTCTGCTCCACAGAAAGCAGAACCTGTTCAAGACAGCATTATAACGCTTTGCTTCTTTATCTGCTACCTCAAGATTACCATAATATATTGTAAAATGAATCTTGTGTGACAAACAACGGGGAAAGGCAGAGAAGCACAGACTGCACAACTGCATCAGGGCAGGCAGTCCCTCATACCTGGGGAATGCTTTAGGGCAGTGAGACTTTCAGCCACTATTTTGCTCCACTTTTTTGGTGGTCAGGGCACAGGCTACAAGCCAAGATTAACCAGTTAGTTGAACTCCAATGTTTATGGCAATGTGCATATACCCTAATGTGTTTAACAAGTAAGCACACTCCAAGAAGAGAGACTATGGTTCTCTCTAAGTAGACTCCTACGTTTCCCCTTTAATTCTCATTGTATTGAGTCATGTTTTGATAATGATCGCAAGCAGGCATTCATCTGATCCTTGATACCCACCAGGAGGTATGATCAGCAGCTCTAAGTATGCTAAAATTTAACAGAATATAATAAAATAGTACTATGAAAACAAACAAACAAACCAGAAACAAAAAAACAAACACACACCAAAATTCAACTTGCCATCTCAAAACGAGCTGTTTTGCCATTTAAGTTTCTAGCCTAAGGTGCTCACAGATAAAACGGGGCGACCCTTCCTTACAGGAGAACTATGATGACAGAACTAAGGAATGTATTTAAAGCATTCTGACCCAAGCTGTGAGAGGAGGAACACCCAGAAAAGTGCTGCCAAGGCTCCACCATGACATCTTGAACAACTGCCCAGCATTTGAAAGATGAAGGGAAACTGGAATAAGCCTGTCATGACCCTTAGGTAACAGTGTCCCTCTAGGGCTGCTCAGACGCTGCTCAGACACACAAACACAGTAAAGAAGGATTGGGGTGAATCATGAAGAAACACAAACTAGAGGACAACTTTTGGTTTTCTATATAGTATTATTATATTCAGTTTTCTATATCGTATTCTGTTTTCTGTAGTTCATCCAGGATCCTGAGTAAGTCAAGGGTCAAGTGGAAAAATAGTATGTTGCATTCACACCCCCACAATTAATATGCATCAGGGGCTGATTTTGAAGGTAATCTGAATAGCAGATTTTAGTTCTGATATTTCCTAGCATGTCTGTGTTTGACTGTGTTGCAATGCTCTTTTAGCAATACTTCTGTATGCAAAATGTATCTACCCATCTACACACTGAAAGTCTGTTTTGTCTTTAATACAACAAGAATAAAAATATAACAGGTATGTACTTTTATCTGTGGAAGAATGACATTTTTCAGCAACTTAACACAGTGTTCGTAGTACCTGGCAACCACCTAAGTTACAATAAAACACTAGAGTTCAATTCCTCATGTATTTCTCAAACAGATTATAAAGGAAATAGAAAAATACTTTTCTATAGCTGAAATTCTATTTACCTTTTAATTATGGATGAGTCTTTGGTTCATTTAAGTCATCCACAAACAACATCAAGTTCTGGCCTTCCATTGAGAGCATTGCTATGCATGCATTCGTATTGGGGAAAAACCCTAATTCCTCAAGGTACATTACCAAAAAAAAAAAAAAAAAGACAAAAACTACAAGATAAACTGAAGGCTTCTTTGAGATAGCTGCTTAGCTACTTACAAAACTGCCAGGCTGTGTAAAGTGAACGCAGGGAGATGTTTCAGTTGGTTTACTGTGACAGAGCACTGATATTTTCACCCCGTATGGTGGATCACCCTGGGATCACACTCCTGAGCATATACTGCGTTAGGATGCAGTCTGCAGACCTGCTGCAGCGAAGAATCTGCTTTGACTAATGAGCAGAATAGCAAAAAGAAAACAAGATCTGACAGTTCCTTGATACTAAATGCTGTGACCTAAGCCCATAGCTGTCATGGTTTTTGCACTGCCAGGAGGGAAATCTGGGGGGTTAGAAGCAAGAGAAACAACTATAATGATTTAGGCTTAACCTCAGCAGTGCCCTGAACCATTGTTTAATGATCACTCACCTTGGAGTATGCTACTTAAACATTTTGATAAATGCAGGAAATAAAAGTTATTGGCCCCAACAGTTCCATTGTACATAAATAAAAGAAACAGTTGATAAAACAGTATGAAAAGGCAGGTAGGTAGCATATAATTATTCCCCAGGTGACAGGAAATAAAATGGGTAGCTTAAATCTAATAAAAGGTGTAATTATCTCAAGGTACCAGGCCCACATCTAACATCTGCAAAAAACACAACATTGTTTATTTTCACCTGTTGCATCCATAGCAAATATTACAGCAAATTACTAAGAGCAATAGGCAGTTACTGCACAAGAATAAAATGCAAAGGAAAAACCAGAACTAACGTCCGAGACTTGTGTAAGCACACTGAATAAGAACCGATATGACATGTTGGACTCACTTGGCACGGAGCTCAATTAAATATGCATGATATTCTTCAGGAAATGTACATCTCGCATGCGCTCAAAGGTACAGGGAAAATATTCTGCTGTGTTGCTGACAACCAACAAGTTACCCAGGGCCTTTACACAGCTGCTTCACTGTCCTCAGTAGCGCTGCAGTGATGATAATCATGACATTCTGCACAAACTAAATCATGTCCATCAGTTCTGGCACCTCTCCCACCTCCTCAGCACAGGGAGGCATCAGGCAGGCACCTTGCATGTTAAATCAGGCATACTGCCACATTAAAATGTTGAGGTGCACAGCTGCAAAGATGCCAGTCAAGGAAGCCAGAAAGCAAATTAATATCTGTGTTCTTTTTGTGTAAATGTGAAAATGGAGACATGATACTAAGTGACATCTATCAACATCTGCAGATGAGATAGGGCATGTATCTCCTATCAAGGAGATAACTGTATTCAGCTGGTTTTGCTTATGAAATCAGATGCATTTACATGACCTATAGAAAAATGAGCTTTCAGGTGCAAATGTTAATAAATAGCCTAAAGAATACTTCAAATGCCTCAAAAATAATGTTGGTGAGGGGCTTTTTTAAAAAAAAAAAAAAAAAGTTGTCTTCTTTCTGCCACTAAAATACAAAAATTTAATGAATAGCGAATTTCACCTCAAGTGATATAAACTTCAAAACCGGGTTCAGACATTTGCATTTAATTTTTAGAGGGTGTCAACTTAGATGTCTTAACCTAGCCCTCTTTCGGTGGTCCTAAATACACAGACATCTTTCCATACTGCACAATGTATTTTGTAGACAGAAGGATGCATGAGTTTAGGACTCTACAAAGAATAATCCTCTAAACTGTAGTCTCAGAAAAAGGGTGGCTATTAGTCTACAAAACCCATTTAATTTTCAGAATTCTGAACTTCAAACCTTAAATATCACAATGTTTTTAAACATGAAAGTTCCAAAGCATTAGTTACCACTCAGAAACTTAATTGCAGTTACAACCATCAGCTTACAAAGCCAGCATATATGTGTTTGTTAATACTCTTATTGGAGAAGTGGTTAAGTAATAAAGCCACTAGTGGTGCTGTAAAAAATGTGATAGTGTGTTTATGTTGGGCACCAATTAAGGGTGTGCTTTTGAAGAACGCCAGTTTGTCAACTCATTGACAAGTACTGGAAACTTAAGTCTCAAACATATATGAGACATGACAGAGGCAGCAGAAGTTCTCCCACCCTTCTTTCCCAATACTCTTCAACGCTGACTTACCATATTCTGTGGAAAGAATTCATTTTCTATGCCTGCTCCACAGTTGTTATCTGTGAGCGACCACCAGCAGGCCTGCTGGCTAGTGCCAATTTTGACAGTGGATTATGTCGTGAAATGACATTTGGGTTTTGTCCTTGCTCAATAGCAAACAGTGTTAAGGAAGTAGGTCAGAAGACAAATTCCTAGTATGGGAAGGCAGCAGAGTTTTATGGGCAAACAGCTTTAATCTGTCCTTTTCTTTTAGGTTATGTTTGCTTACCAGAGGGAAGCAAGGGGGGAGGGAAAAGTTTACCTGCCTGAAAGGAAGGAGCTTGTGTACAGAGTGGAAAGAGATTTGATTGCCTGAAAGGAAAAGTGCCTATTAGAAAGAAAAAAAGATCGCCTAAGAGAGAAGTTTACTCGCTTCCTTCAAAAAGCCAGCCTGCTTCAAAAAAAAGAATTTACCTGCTAGGATTCAGCTTGCCAGCTGTTCTGCCAGGTGCTGGAAGGCAAAGTGCTGAAACAAGGTCTATACTCATTACTTCTGCTGCTATCACACAGTCAAAACAAGGCCATCAATTAATTTCTGCACAATAGCCTCTTTAGTTTTAAATCTACTGTGCTTTCCTGGCTGCTTTCAAGGCAATCCTGGAAAGTGCTAATCTTTTCATCTTTTTTTTGTATGGGTTTAAGAAGGGAACAGAGTCTAGAAGTTATTCATCACTTATAAGGCATAACACGAAATTTTCTTGTGCTTTTGAAGTGATTCCACTGAATATAATTGACTAAACTGATTAAAGCAACTGTTGAGCTGAAAGTCTTCCAACCAAGGTCTGAAAAATGCCTTCCTGTGAAATGTTTAATATTTCCTTTTTGTATGATCTCCTTATTAGGCTGTTCAACTTTGTATCCTGGGAAATGATGATGTTTCAGGAAATTGGATTATATATGCTCACCCTCTCTCTAGCTGACACCATTTGCTTGGGTTTTTGTTTTTAGAAAGCGACATTTTATTTCAGACATTTCATTTTTCAGAAAACACATTTCTTCTGCAGCATATCAGCCTACTTAATTTTTGCATGTCTTGATTTCCAGTACCCATCCATATAGGATTTTATACAAAATGAAATTTTGTTTAAAATAAAACTATTATCAAGAAAGCAAGTATAAAAATGACACTTTCATTACAGGTGAAATGCACAAGAGATTTTTAAAAACCCACATATTTTCCCCATTAAAGCATATATTTTTCTCATGTATGAGAATTATACAGGATCACAGAAGGGTTGAGATTGGAAGAGGTCTCTGGAAGTCATAATTTATGAGAAAATAAGTGCTCTGTGTGTCTATGTGTTTGCACATGTTATATTATAGATATATATAATTTCTGCCCTCTTATTAAAAAAAAAAAAAACAACCAACAAACAAACAAAAAAACAACAAAAAAACCCTAAAACAAACCAAAAAAAACCCCACTACCGCCACAAACCACCTTCCACTGAACCCAGAACCTCCGTGTGCTTTCATAGCCCAGGTTCTGTCCTTATTCATCTTAAACAAATCCTTCCTGGGAAAAGAAAAACAAATAAAATGAATGCCTATTTTGTGTTCACATACTTGAAATATAAATGCAGCTGATGAGCATTCACATTTGGCTAGTCTGGATGCCCTTACTAAGATCTGTAGAGCCCTAGATCCTCATGTGCACTTACCATAAAGTCATAATAAACAGGCATTAACACACAAAGTTACGTTGTCTGCCAAGAAGGGTCAAAACTGGAATGAGTTTTCAAAAAAGTGCATTCATGTTCAAAAGTTAACCTTCCTTCTCTCTAATTTTATTTTTAAAGCAGCAACAAATTGCTCATAGTAATATACTGTTTGCAAATGCCATCTGATTATAAATGCTTGCTCCATCTTTGGAGCTCCTTTTAAGACCATTTCGGTCCTAGCCAGAGGCTTCCTTGTTGAAGTGTTAAACTGGAAACTGGATTGTACAAGAGGTGGCAATGTGAGTTTTAGAATCAGCTTCAAACCCTTCAAAAACGTATAAACCTGCGGAATACTTGCTACTTTATTATATTTATCTATATACTTTTAGACACTACGTTATCTATTCGTAGTTCAGCAGGTATGCCATGCTCATCAGTTTCCAAATTATTTGCTGGCTTCCTGGCACACCTCTTAGTTATTTTTATCTGATATTTCAAATAAATTACAAAATGCCTTGAATTGCATGATTAGTCCATTATGTATTCTGTTTATTACAATTATATGAACTTTTGATTAACCTCCATAAGTTTCATGAATAAATTACCCGGATCAGGGGAAACTGCCAGTTAATGTTCCAATGTTCCAGTGGGGAGTTTCCAAGAGATTAATCTGCCTTTTTTAAAGGCAGCTTTTTTCATCCCAGCTTCCTTTAAAAGGAATATATGCTGCTCCTGCTGCTGCTCAGCTATGATGAAGAATATGTGAATATATTTGCAACCCACTCAAAGTGAGTGGGTGCGAAATTTACTTGCAAAATCACATCCTTGGAAGATGATTTGTGCCCTTTTAAATATTGATGGCACAGTCACTCTAACATGATGAAGATAAATTGTGCTAATCATAGTGAGTCTCCCAAGCTGTGCAATATTACAGTCCAGAGGTTTCTCTCCTGTATCTTCCCTGAGTGGCATTGAACAATTTCTTGCTGAAAAATCTCAATTTTTTTCTACCATTCATAAGGAAACCACCACGAAGAAGACTCAGACTTTGGCTACTCATGAAGACTAGATGGCTGCCAAAGATCTGGCTCTGTTTTCTCTCAAAGCTCCTCCCCACTCACATATACACATTTCCCAAAGGTCTAACTCTTGTGTGGCAAGATTTAGGCAGATGAACTGGCACTGCCACTTTTATAAAGTGATCAAGAAAACAAGAAAAATGGTGGGGAATCAAGCCTTTGGGTACAGAGGAAGGTATTTGCTGGCATCAGTAGAGAATGGGAAGACCAAGACAGGAACTTGTCTACCAAGTTCATCACACAGCAGCTGGCGTACATTGGAGGATAGGAAAGACATGAGAACTGGGAGAACTTTCTGCTGGTCTGTCAAGAACAAATAATAGACCTTCAGACAACCTGTTGGTGAAAGAAAACTTGGTGGAACAGAGATTAGGCAGAGAAAGGAGGGACACTGGAGGAGGGTACCGGTGGCCCTTTGATTAATTGCACAGAAGAAGATGATGTCTAAATATAGAAAAAAAAAAAAAAGCCATTAAATCAAAGTATTACTGACAATGACACAGGGTGTATCTGCAAGATATGAGAAGTACAGAGATGTCCACAGAAGCATCTCACTGCTGCCCTGTTCTGCTGGTGTTCAACAGCATCATGGCGATGAAACAGCTTGAAACAAGAAAAGCTTGTGCAGTAGGTCAGCAGGAGGCCCTGAGGAAGGTGAGAAGAAGTTTGTGAGACCCTGAGGGAGCAGCAGCAAGACAGAAAGGGTGCAGAACCAGCCATCAGAGCCCACTGGGTGGGGAGCACTGGCCTGGCTGTAGCCGTGTGCTGCTGTTTCAAACACGTGGTGATACAGCAAGTATCAGATATTTCGTCCTTGCATTAGCTAATCTTTAGACTCATCTTAGAAGATAAAATTTGTTAAGTATTTCTTGAATAAAGGTACACAAGGTCCTCTGAGGTCAGAATAGTCCATCAGTTCAGTTCAATTTTGATGGAAAACTACTGGGAATGATCATCTAATGAGCCTGGGCTATAAATATTATTATTAACATACTGATTATATCTTCTTCTGTGCTGCTTTTTCGTAGGAGATAGACAGAGATGGTGCCAACTACTCTCAGTAGCTGGCAGAAACAGAGAACTGGATGGATACCAGCTGGTTGCAGCTCAGACTGGAAGGATAGATGGCATTCAGGAGTATTTGGGAAAAAAATATTGCACCAAACTATTCCTGAAATGTTTCTTACCTTAGACTCAAATTTCTGTGGGATTCATAGATCTATCTGGGGTCAGCTTTCTAGAGGAAAATGTAACGCTGCAGACATACATGTTTTCTCTTGTGGATGACTATACCCAGAATAATTGTGTTTCCTTTTCTGTGATCTGTAATTACAGAAGTCCCAGGATGTCTACAGTAAAAGAAAAAATGCCAGGGCTGAGCATCATAATGACATTACTCTTCTCAGAGAATACCAGGGTGCAAGATGAGTGAAGGCAAGTGAGAGCCAGGAGACCAAATGAAAATAAAAGAGCAGGGAACAGAATTGAAAGCATGATTCTAATTATCAACGATACATCAGTTCAGATGCCAGAAAGCAAACAAAAGAGATAAGGGAAGGAAAAATTTTAGGTGTTAAGAGAATAATGTTTTTAAAGTAAATCCTGGTGGACAGATGGTAAGGTTGTAGAAGATGTGTTTTCTATGAGCTAAAGTCAGTTGCATTAGAAGTGTAAAGAGGCATGAATTTAAGTAAGAGAGCTATTTATTACACAAACTAACAACGCATGCAGTTGGAGTTCATTAGTATTTCTTTAGAGCAACCTTGACAAATAATGTAAGAAATACACAAGGTACTATGAGCTTTTTGGTGTAATTTCCTTCTGTTTCCCAAAAAACAATAAAATAACATACAGGAGTTCTTTTGCTTTTCTCAGTACAGTGACATTTCACAAAAGGTAAAGCAATGCTGCACCTACTGACTTCCCTTGTCTATTTACAAGAGGAAATGTCATCAAGCATTCAAAATGTCACTACCTGCTGGGATGACGTCACCAAAGCCTGTCACAGAAATGTTCCTTCCTCTTCAGATGCTGGTGTTTGGAGCAATAAACCCTAATTTGCTTAAGGAGATCTTGGTTTAGTAGGCAAATGGCAGTGTGCATAATACCTACAAAATGGATTGTGGAGTAAATATGTTTGCCAGGACCGAAGACATTTTCCATGGAGCACAGACAAATGTTCACTTACGCTGTTCTGCCTCTTAAGACAATTATTGCTGTGATACAGACAAAGAGGTATTGTGTCTGCTACTTAAGCCATCTTGTTACAGTCCTTTAAAAGTGTCATATACACAGAAAAGCATATTTGTACTCTTTATACTAAGTACACTTCACCTTAATTGCATCAGCTTGCAAAATTATATAAACAAGTCTTCTGTATTTGTACTAGAGATTTTCTCAAGCTGTACAACTGGGAGTTGCTTATGAATTTCACAGGGTACAGTTAGTGGGTTTAGGATCCACAGGTTTTGTTTATTTATTATTTGGGGGAAAATAGACACAATTCACAAAATCTGAGATTCCTTTCTGTCATTAAATGTCTCCTGGGTTCAGATCTTAATGGTTTTTTTCTTGCCTGTATTCAGGCTTTTTCCTGATTCCTAATAAAACAAAAAACTTGAAAATAAATAGTCCTCAGAAAGAAACAATTTTGTATGTATTGCATGCTTATTTTCTTCATTAACCAATATTACAATAAACATATGGCACTAAAATATCCTTTAACAAAAAATAACATTACTTCCCTTTTCTATTTCATTTCTTTTTAACCGAGAGAGACATACACTGGTTCTTGTAGCCTAAGGACTACACACATATGCCTGAAACTTAAAGCAAATCCTAAACTGAATCTGAAGCAAGATGTTTAAAAAAAAAAAAAAAANAAATACAATTTTTCTTTTTTGTTGATTTTGCAGATTTTTTGTGTGTGATCTGGGTTTTGTTTTCCTTATTTTTTTTTACACTACTTCAATTTCTGACTAAATTTATAATTAAAAATTCAATAAACAAACATAGCATAAAGCTGCTTCTCCTAATCGTTCTAACCTGCCGTTGCTGATCTTCCCACCATCATTACGGCAATAAGCCTCGTAGGCCTTTTGAATACTGAGGACCTACTGTGTAAAATCATATTACAGACAGGGAATCTTTTTTTCCTGCCAAAACACCTTTCAACTAAGAAATCCAAAATTATTTACAAAACCAAGGCTTTTGGATCCATATGTGTAAGTATTCTCACATCAAAGTATTCTCACATCATTTTTAAGTATCACAGTATTACAGTATGCTAGGGATTGGAAGGGACCTCAAAAGATCATCTAGTCCAATCCCCCTGCCGGAGCAGGAACACCTAGATGAGGTTACAAGTTACACAAGTAGGGTGAGTCATGAGAAAGAGACAGAGCAGCAAAGTTATTATCATGATAAGTAGTGTCTTAAGGCCTATCTGTCAGGTACCCAGCTACTGCAAAAGAATCACAGAGCATGGTTAATCGTCTTTGCTCCCCCTGAAGATCATTAGATGCTTCCACACGAGATTTACCTGCAGCAACCAGACAATATAAAGACTGGTGACAGGGTATAACTTAAATGGAGGTGACCAGAGGAATATCTTATCCTATTCTGCAAGGCAGGAGCTCTGTAGGAGTGTTAAAACTTCTCCTGAATGTTGTCATCCAGTACAAAACTGAATGGGAGCTCTATCCTCACCATTAATAGTGGTGACTAACATCTGTACACAAGCAACAAAACCCAATAGCTTCTTCAGCCTGGGAGCAAAGTGCTATTACACCTTTTGGTGCAACATCCTTGTGGGACATGGGGAAGTGTCCTGTTCATAGATAACAGTTTGAGATTTTTAAGCCCTAAAATAGAATACGTACCAAGTTTCTCAGTCCTACTACCAAGATAGCAGTTTGGGGTATGTTCATGCAAATTCTCTAGTGAAAACACTGTTTTCTATTGGCTTGCAAAAGCAAAAGGATATATTTGAAAGAAAATTAATTTCTGCTCAGATTTAACCTGAGCATGTCAACACTTACCTAGGGTGGTTCAGGAGGTCAATGGCAGGACTAACTGCGGACTTCCCTCCATTTTCTGTGCTTTCAATATCACTGACAGGTCCTTAACTTTCTCAGATTTCTTCACAGAGATTTTCATAGCAGTGAGATTCACTAGTTCAGATGAGTTGAGAGACAGTGTGCAGCTTATCTGAATCTCCTAAATTTCAGAAGATTTCCTATCACAGGATTAGAAATTTATTTTTAGTAGCTGTCCAACTTCTAATGTGAGTCATAAACCTCAAGTCAAACTAAGTTTATAAAGTTATCAGATAAAGCTCAAATTCTTAGACTTCTAAATGACTCCATTAGCATCAATGAGTAGGATGCATTTTGTGGAGATATGGTTATATACAATTTAAAATCCATCTGAATATTTCAAAGTTAAATGAAAGAGCTGTTCCCTGGAGATTAACTGAGGAACCGTATTCCTATTACTTGCTTCAGCTATATCTTTACCAATTTTTTTTTTTTTTTTAACATTTTTGCCTCTCAGGCTATTTATAGTGAACACTTATTATTGTTCCAGTTCAAATTAATATGAGAATGCAAGTGCCCTGGTCCCAGTAAAACTCCCAACTTTATCAGCTGGGAGAGTATTTATTTGTGTTATTAAAATATGACTCAATCTACATAGTGTAAACAGCAGACGTTCTGTCACAGAGACAATTGAAAACCAAGGAAAAGAAAAAAAAAAAAAAAAGAAATCAAAGGAAAGACAATCCAAATACTCTCAAAGTTTCTTTAAACTATTGTCATAGTCTTTTAAATTATTCCCATGCAACTGAACTGCTTTATATTACAGCAAATACAGTATGTATTAGTTACCTTCCTGCAAAAATTACTGGGGGAAAAAAAAAGTTAAATATTGAAAACTGTCCACATATTAAGCTTTCAGATTACTTTTCTTTTAAAGAAGGATTTAAGAAAATACGGCAAAATATCTTTTCCAGCTTTCAAATATTTGTTTCTTAGTTTAGCGAGTCTATATCTATTCACCTTGAACCAAGCTCGTTAGAAAGATGTGAACTATTACCATGTGCACAGTTACAGCTAAAAAGCTTTAAAATCCAAACCAAAGATACATCTACAAGCTTCCAAACCATTCAAAGGAAAACACCATACTGTTCATCTTAGCAATTAAGGAAATCATTACAACTACATCTGCTTTACTGTACCTGGGAAAATTTTGCTCTGGATGTTGCAACCTGGACAAACCTCAGATTTGCACAGGAAACGATGCAAGCACTCCTCCCTCTGTCCCATCATTTCCATGAAGAAAGTTGCTCAAACATGTATTGTGTCCTCCATAGGCACAGTAAGCGCATTGGAAAGTCATCTATCCTGAAATATAGCCCTAATCAGAAAGAATTGAAAATACGTAATTTTTAAAAAATCATAGTATTAAACCTTATTTTCTTCTGCATATATGCTTCTACATTTGCTTGTAATTTGAACATTTGATACAAAGATATTGAGCTTTCTGTTGCAACTATTGAAAGAAATGAGCTGGGTGTGAACCACCAAGCCACAACGGATTTTAGATCACTCTCTCTCTAACAGGACATAGTAGTACGTGGGCTGAGAGAAGGAATTGTATTGTGCAAGTACTGCCTCACAAGTTCTACTTATTTAAAATACAAAATAGGACAAACAGATGGTTTGTATCTCCTGGATCAACACCCTCTGCAGGTACACAGGTTTCCCATGTGCAATTAGCTACCTGTGATGTTTGGTACCTCTTCTTGGTTCCTTACACATGGCACTCAGGTTTTGGTTCTTCCCTGAAAGACAAAGCCCAAGCAGAATGTTCCATTTTTCAGCCACCTAAACATCTACTTTAAAGAGCTCTTTCTGACATCCTGCTTCTGTCTTCCCTTTCTCCCCTGTTGCTATTTTATCACACAGACTAGGCTGTACATGAAGTGCCTGAGGGATGGCAGTAAAGTTACAAAACAAACCAACGTCCTCCACATGCAGCCGCATCCTGCCTGCCACAGTGCAGCACAGCTAGGTGAAGGATTTAAAAACACTGAAGGAGTAACTTCATTTTATCTCCACACTCTGTTTATAGTTCTTGGGGCTGGGGAGAAGAACCCGCATATACTCAGGTTCAGTAGCCCTGTGATACAAAGTTCTGCAAGTTGGAATGGAGCATGAATGGGCGCATTTTCAAGATTATCCAAGGGGATGAACCTATGAAATAAATTAACCCTTCAGGCACAGGAAAAAAAAAAATGCTGATCTTTAGTACCTCCCATTTAATAATCTTAAAGCTCATTACAAATATTAGTAAGCCATGCCTCATCATGGATTGGAATATTAATAATATTCTTCTGGTCTTAAAAAGTGCTATAAATGAACAATGTAGCTAGCAATCTTACTTTCATATCGTGCCTGCTCATTCATTCATATAGTTCATGGGTATAATTACAACAACTGTGTGTTTCTGTTGGCCTGTTATATGCATAAGTAGCTATTTGCATCTGCAAATATCTCATTTACATGTATGGTCACTGTCATGTCTACATGCATAAATTACGTATGCAATTGCACACATCATAACATTCATATATTTATAAGAAAAACATCCGTGAGCTAAGCCATACATCTTGCTATGTTAACTTTGTGGCAGAACTGGGAGTACAACACAAATTGTGTGACTCCCAAGCCTGCAATTTAATCACAGGGCCTCACGTATTAGAAGACGAATGAGAAACATAAGCAAGACGAAGGAAATGGCCCAATTTCATCAGCTCAGTAAGGATAGTTGTGATCCACCTCAGACTCCTTTTTGACTTCATTAACTTGACGTGGTTAAGGGACAAGCACTGTTGTTCCAGAGAACAGATCACCCTAACTGCTGATGTCTTATGAAATAATCCTGTGGGTCTAGTGGAGCAGCAGAGATTCAGCACCAACCTTTGCAAAGATTGGCTAACGTGCCCCTTTTTTATTCAGTCTTCTGATTTGCAATCAATTATATTGAAGGATTTTTTAAGTTGCTGGACACCTTCCAGACACTTCCCCTCCCCAGCTACTGAGATTTGTACTTTAGTCTTCCAGGAAACATGCAATAAGCCACAAATGATTTTTGTGTTAAAGAAAACAACTAATTTAATTTCTTGAGCTATCCAAAGTAACAATTCCTGTAAAGTCATACGGAAAGTGCATAGCTATGTGGTAAAATGAAGCAGCAAATTAAGAAAAAAACAAGAGCTCGTCTGGAGAAACTAGACTGTTTTCTGGGAAGGACTAGCAGCCTGCGAATTCATATTAAATCTAATTCAAAACATCAGAACACACCAAAAAATGAAGGATGAAGAAATGGAAGAGAACACAGCAATGTTGTTCTAATTACTGAGAATATGACAAGTTACTTCAATTTAAAGCAGGTAATCCTGTACATCACTGTTTAAGTATGTTTGCAAGTAATTACTTGAAACAAAGTCACTTGAAGATCCCTAACTGGTACATGTTTAATATTGGGTTCTACAAAAAAGGCAGCAGATGTAACACCAGTACCACCCCAAAGAAGACCTCTAATACCATTTTTTTTCAGTTTAGTAGAGTTCAAACAAGTAGATGGTTTGGTTTTGCTGAAAACAGAGATTCTCTACCGTCAAGTGCAGTATTGCTGGCACAAAAGGAGAATAGCCAAAATGAGCATAACTACAGGTAATGCTACGTTATTCAGATAGAAAGGGAAGTTCTTAAATTCTGCCTCTTACTTCCCAGGAAAGTTTTATGTTTTTATATTGAACTGTCATTGTAAAAAGAAAGGAAACAATCCAGAATGCAGTGATGAAACCTCAAAACTTATTCCACCTCTCCAGAGGTGGAAGAAAGTGGCATATTACTGGTCCAAGGCCTCTGTCTTTCAGTGCAACAGCACTTTGTTATGGAGTTAAAACCCAGGGCAGGCCTTGCTGCATCAGGCAGGTTACAGAATACACCTGCAAACAGCGCTGCTGTCACTGACAATTACCATTACCCACTAGAAATGGATTATTTTTAATGCCTGGAACTGAAATAGCAGGTATGTCACTACCTGTACTTCTCAAGAGTATGTGTTTCATGTCCTCTTATAGCCCATGGCAACCATTCCTGCTTTTTGCCATTGCTGTCATTTACTATGAACTGGTGGGATCTGGCAGCCTTGTTCTGCTTGAAATAAGTTCCAGCTGCCAAAATGCTATCCCAGGTTGAATTTTGATTGCATTGTTGCCAACAAGAACCTGCTTATTCCTCTCTTTCATACACTATCTCTCTATGAAGCATCCTTTCTGACAGCAAATAGGGACACTAAAGTTGGCCTTCGTCCATGGACATTCCCTAGGTGACCTATATCAAACAAATCAGACACCCTTTTGTCTGAGTATATGAGCAAGTAGGTAACCCTGTCTGAAAATATTCATTAAATGATTTCATAATTTCTTATATTACTTTAAAGTCATTAACATATTGGGTCAAATTATTATCTCAATTACAGAGGGGTAAATATGAGGTAATTACACAGGCACAGAATATGATCAAAATCTAGTGCAAAATAATTAGAACATTTCAGTTGCTCTTGGTGAAACTTCATTAGTGGAATAATACAAATTAATAAAGACCACCAAAACGGACGATGCCAGAAAATTCACTGAAAATGAAGTCTCAGGTTACACTGTTCAGAGGAAACATGTCAAGTAAAGCAGACAAATGAAGCCTCACGGTCCTGGTAATCAGTGTTAGAGCTATTTATGATCTTCACCCTTTTGGTGGGAACACGACTAATCCCCTTGATAAACTGAGCATCAATGACCTCTGTTAAAAATTCATTGAAACCTCACTGAGTAAATTATAACTATTAACCTTAGATTATGTGGACATATAATTATCCAGGTTGGATCCTCTGCATACCTATTACAGGGGTATAACCTGGCTCCCCCAGCCCCTCCCCGCCACGCTCACGTTAGCAAGTGTTTACTCTAAATGCAATTACAGAAACAAATACATTAAACCACTGTTGAAAAAAATCAATATGCTATGAGATAGGAAACATCAGAATTAAAATGGCACATAAATATACACCGCTTTACTAAAATATGCATGCGGTTTTATCAGGTTCAGGCTTCACTTACGTTCTCCTACAGGTACCTTCTCCTCCAGCACAGAGGATAGGTGGTACCCACATAAGGAGATGCTCTTCCATTTTCCTTCTATTCAATGTCATTTTTGATATCATGCATTACTACAGATAGGGCAATAGTAACATTAAGGCCTGATTTCTGTAGTATTTGGCTGCTTCATCAACATTAACATTTGTGTATCTCATAACTTTTATGAGGGAACTAGAATTTCTGTCCTGTAAATAGTTTGTATATCTGGATTTTTTATTTTTATTTTTTTCTGAAAGATGGTCAAGCTCCAAGATTCTCAACACAGGCAAAGGGCTGGAGAAATGGAATAGGGAAACAGAGAATGCAATCCTTTCTACATGTCTAGATAACACCTCAGTTTCAGAGGAACCAGATGATGTAACCTATTCTTAGATGCACTCCAGATACTTCAACAGCTGGACCATTTACCCAGCTTCTGGGAGAGCTTGAGAAGGCAGCCGTTAGCTCCAGAAGACTTCTTACTTCCCCCAGGATAATCAGAATGGGTTTGTTTGTTTTTAAGTAATCTGAGGTGCAGGCAGGGGGGACCCAGAGGTGGCTCATTTTGGTGACAGCCTGCTTGGCAGGAGGCTGAGCCTCAGGCTCTGCGCTGCATGTGGCATTGGGGAACTCAGGAGACTGCTGTGGTTGTGCTTTGGATGACATGTATCTTGGCTGGCAGAAGACCAGGCGTGCCTCACTTCCAGTGTCAACTCGCATTTAATTCATCCCCATCAAATACCTTTGGATATTGACCATGGTGTCTTCGTTAAACCAACTGGCATCCACATTCAGACACCAGTTTTAACCACTACAATCACTTTAAAAACAAGGAGTCACTGGGCAAAGAGATTAAGGTAAAAAATACTAATTTGTTACTGAGGCCCAAAATAAGTGAACTAGAATCTGTTCTTCCAGTATGTGTTACCATTTTACTTTCACAGGTCGGAAGTGCAGCTCTTCTGAACAGCAGCTGCAGTAGTGAAAGCTCAGCCATCCTTACACACAGGTATCAGGTGTGCAAGGCAGGGAAAAAAACCTTGGTGGACATGCCTGGCTTAGCATTTCCCAGGGAATCTGGGTCAGATGAAAGGATGGCATCTAATTTCCCTAGCTGTCCTTGACAACACAGTAACAACAAAATAATTTAACTTTAAGGCAAAACAAATAGCAGAAACCTAGCTCATTGTTAACAGGAATGACTGCCATTAATTATTAAGGTTAAAACAAAAATCTCTTTTAGGTCAGCCCTTTCTTTCCCTACCTCCTGCTCAACCTGTTCCCAACCAACACAGATACAAGCTTGCTCAACTGATAAAAAATAAGCCCACAATATTTTTAAAAGTGGTCTTTTTTTCAGTTCTTAAAATGGTTTCAAACAAATGTTGAAAGATCATGCATTTCAAAAATGTCTGGTCAACAACGTGGATGCTTGAAATGACACCAATTTGTCTTATAATCATAACATTTTCCAAAAGTGACCTCATCAGTGACCACAAACAGCATTTTTTGCAAAGCATCTCTGCATTTCCTCATCGTTGCTGGTGTGACTGAGTGACCACAGTAATTTTTCAGCATGCTGATTTTCAGATAAATGATTGAAAAGTTGCTAACTTATGACTTAAACTGAAGATCTACTATAAAAATGTTCAACAATAATGATCACCGCTGGTCTTTGTTGCTGTTGGTCCATGCTGCTGTAAAGTCAATCTCCACACAATGTTTTTTACTGTATTAATGGTTAAGTACAAGTATTATCCCCCAGCCCAAATTTGATCTATGAGTAACACAAATTTCAGCAAACATTAACTTATTTTTCCTTGGTCAACCATAATAAGAAAGATGAAAGGCATTATTAAGGATGAAAGACGGGATGTGACATTTCATTTGTGTAGAATAAATTTTAGTTCTTTGATTAGCACTGCCAATTCATCAATGTGTTTTTGCATCATGCAGATATTGAAGATTCTGATAAACTTTTTTTTAAGTAAAAAGGATAAAAAATAATTATGCAGAATGTTCATAGTATTGCATCAATCAACGTCACAGTTTTCTGCTCACAGGCACAACAGACAGAAAAAAAGCCCTTACCCTCATTTTGCTTTACACTGTACCTTTTTCTTTTTTGCATTTTTATGTAAATCGCTATCCATAACCAATTTGTCATCTTTCTGAAACAAACCTATCGTGAACCTACAAGAGAAATGCATTTTCAGTTGAGAAAAAAAAAGTACTAAATGTTGTAAAGAGCTCTCTGCTTTATGCAACTATCTGCCCTTCAAAGCTAATACACATCGAGGGAAGTAATAGAGTTCCGAGAGGGGGGAAAGTAATACAGCCCTAAGCAAGGATACCCTTGAACTTGATTTTGCCAGAAGTGGTGGGTGGCAATGTAATTTTGTCAGTGTTCCCTGTCTTCTCATAATCCTGCAGCAGCACATTTTTCTCACCTATCACATTAAAAGCCTAACTCTAATGTAAGGATTTTTAGATTGAAAAAATGATGTATTTGGACCATATAGCAGAATTGCTTTGTGACAATTAGTTTACTTTTGTTTTTGACTCAAGAAAAAAAAAATGCTACAAATGTCAAATTTGATGCATCAATAATACAATTTTCCTTTTCTTCTTTCAGGAAATGTATTTACCTGTCTACGTGAGACCACTGAACATAGCTGCTTCTTTATATTTAATCCTGAAATTTAGAGTATTTTAAGTTATGCTTGGAAGTGTCAAGACCAGATTCTTTTGGGAAATGGTTCAAGTTAGAAGGAAAGGCAGACTACAGAATGAGGCTTTACACAGAAGTCTTTCATACCCAAGGTATCCCAGAGTGCTTTCAGAAAGACATTGCTACATTAGTCATATAAATCCAGAGAACCTTTCAGAGATAGCAACATGAGCTCAACAACTGCTCACAGTTTAGTTCAAAGTGCAAAAAGGTCTATAAAGGTTGCTAAAACCTAGAGATAGTACAGTATAAAAATGTTCATTTTGAATTGCTTAGACATGTTAAATAGCATGCTCACGTATGTAACTCAGAATTGAACTATCAGCTTAAAATTAGGTCCTATGGAGACTGTTTGTTTGCTTTATTCTCATGCTCACTGCAGTACCTGACTACTTTTAAGAAACCTCCTTCTCTCCACACCTCCAAACCAAACATTTTTCTCAAGAAGTCGTCAACATCAGATCATTTTCAAATTTTGCAAGGAGAAAGTGTAGATTCAGAATGGGGTCAGCAATGTCAAACTTTCAGCGCCAGTTCCATTGCCTGGACAACGTGATCTAGGTTTAGCAACACAGTGCGTAGGCTACACAAAAACAGATTCCTGGGTTTGTTGTTAGTGTGTTTTGTTTTAATGTTATTTGCACCCTGGAAACATTAAAAAAAAAAAAACAAACCCACGCTAAGTCCTTTAAAAAAATGTAAATGAGAGCAATACTACTTCACACGTATCTATTGTTTGCAATTAACATGCAGGAAATATGATTGTAGTGCTAGTTATACTACTTTATACACATTAAGTGAAATGCCCTATAATCCTGTGGACATTATTTTTTTCCTCTTAACTGTTCTATTCAAATAGGTGACAAATATTTCACATAATATAAACAACAAAATGCATCTGAAAACATCAAGTTTTCTGAAAATCCATTCTGATAACTTCAAAAATAATGAATACATTCTTAAGCAGAAAGACCTCATTTAGAATGATTAAATGAGATACGGACTATTTGCTGAGGGGTTTAGAATTCATACTTTACACAAATATGGGGATGATACCTCATCTCTTAGTAGCGAAGCAAGGAGAGAATCATGACACTTTTCTATTGACTTTCCACTTACTTTTGGAGACAGAGAGAAGAAAACACTGTAGCTGCAAGTAGCTTTCTTGGAAAAAAAAGTTGAGATGGGAAAAAAATCTTAGGTAACCTTCATGTCCAAAACAATAAGACTCAGCACTTAATTCTGACAACACTTTGTAGAAACACTGCTAATTTCTTGTATACTTGTGTCTATCAGTAAGACCATGGAATTTAATATGCACCAATGACTTCAACGCCTGAAGAAATAATAGTACCAAGGTAGTCAAGAACATGTTAAAAAAAACCACACATACAAAACCCCTACCCACAACAAACCCAAACAAACAAACGAAACAGGAACAAAACAAACAAACAGAAACACAACCAAAAAACCAAAATCATTTATGTAAAGAGGAGGAGATATTTTCCATATTTTGTATGAGTTAAGATGAAAAATCTGTTGTAAACCATCTACATCTTGTGTCTTGTTTCCCCAGATCCAGGAAGACACCATTCCTACTGACAAGGCTGAGATGAAACCAGGCTTTATCCATTCTAAGGAAGATCTATTGCAGTGCAAGAGAGAAATGCAACATTTGTAGGGCCAGAGATCAAGACTGGAGATACATCGTCCTCCAGATTTAGAGCACCTTCTTAAAAGATAGCAAGGAAAGCTTGAGGTTCCTCAGGCATTGTTTTTCCGAATTATTTTTCTAACTAGGAATCACTTTTACAAAAAATGGGTCAAAGCACCTCCAAAGAGCATGAAATCTGTATTGTTTCCTCAGGAAAAGGCACTTTAAGTTCTATAAAACATTCCCATTCCCTCAATATGCGAAAAAAAAAAAAATAATTTCCTTTTTAATCCCAGCCCAAGTAAATTGAGAGTCTTATTCTGAAAGTCTCAACTTTTGTTCCAAACAGCAAGTAGAGCAGGCCAGTTTGTGAACCTATGTGTGCAAGTATGTGTGCACATACACATTTCTACTGTAAGCACATAATGAACTGCAAAGAACCAAAGGAGGGTTAATTGGCATACACATGACTGTATACCACCTTTACACTTCAAATGGAAATACACAGCCTAATAATATACTGCAGTTTTGTAAAAATCAGTTTTTGTCCTTTTCCAGTAGGAATATTCAAAATACGAAATGAATATATTACCAGTACTTTCTTAACTATTTCTTCCTTTCACTGGAATTGTATTTTTATATACGTGCATATATATATGTATATATATGTATATACATACACATATGTTATTTTACTTTTTTTTTTTCTCCGGTTGGGTTCTATATAATATAGACCTATTTATCTTTTCCCACTGAAAGGGTTAACCTTGTTGCTGTCACCTAAGACCACAGTATGCAGTGTTTACAAGAGCTACTTTCTACTGCGAAACTAAGGCTGAGAAAATTACTTCTATTCAATGCTTCTGCTTTAAAAAGGATAATGATTTCATCTGGTTAGAGCTGTCTGCACCTACTTAGTTTATTGCAGGGAAGAAATTGCCTGTTCACTCATGATAAGATAATTTGTCGCCCTGGAAATTAAATTATCCATCCCAGTTTACCTTGAGGAGGAATACTATATAATACCTATTTGTTCCATTGCACCCTTTAAATTTGAAATACCCTTTCCCCTACAAATATGTTCCATGTAATCAGAGACATTAAGACAAGTTAAAATAGCCCCTGACTACAACTTAATTAGGTTCCAAAGTTATCAATTGTGCAAGCCTTGAATCCAATGGAACTAAAAAGCTATTCAATAAGTAATTTCTTTTAAAGAATAAAACTAAGCCTGAAATACATTTTATAGTTATGCTGGTTGTGGGTTTTTTGTGGTTTGGTTGGGTTTTTTTGTTTATTTGTGTGTGTGTGGTTTGGTTTTTTTTTAATTATTATTTTTGCTACTCTGAGGGAAACTCACCATAAAAAAGTCATATGAAGTACACATCTTCACTCTACAAAACCAGAATAGCTTTTATAGATATTACGAAAGATGGAAAGACAGGCAGGATAAAAACTTATTTTCCACCTAAAATTTTAAATTATATAAAGGATTAAGATAGGAATGTGGCTAATGTGTTTTTCTCATGTATCTGCCAGGCTGTACTTAAATACATGAATATGCTCTGTATTTGAGAGACACTGGTTTGTAAAGTTATCATTTCTTAACTAGTTTTAAAGGTCAAGCCAAGTAAAAGGGTGTTAAAACTTAAAAACTGCTTTCACAAAATCGCAGTAATTAGCAACAGCCATGGTTCTAATCCAAGGAGAACACATCAGAAATGATGAGTAGGGCATGGTAGGGCACAGCTCTCAAGGCACTGTTTGACAATAGTCACTAAAAACAGCATCTGAATCCTCTATAAAGCTCATCTATGGAACCACATAATCCAAGAGATTCATTAACTTCTTACTTATAGAAATTGAAGGAAAAAAAAAAAGGCTACATAAATTAGATTTTTCCATAGCATACTTTTCCAAGCCTTTGAGTGATGATGAAGAGAAGCTGGTCTTGTGATGATGATAATGGGTTACAAAACAAGGCTTTGCACTGCTGGCTCCAACAGAGTCTGAGTGTGACCTTGAATGAGTCATATAATCCCTGTTTCTGTTTCTTCACTGTGAAACAAGGACAGTAATTCTTACCCTTGGTGAGGAACTGTTTGGGGAATTAATCAGATGTTTATAGTAAACTTTAGATGTGAGATACATGAAACCATCCACTTTATTTGAGGCTTAAATATATTTATTTTTGAGTTCTAGATATGAGTTTTCCAACAAAACATTTTTTTGCTCCCCTCACATACTAGTTTGACAAAAATGATCCTTTTCATGGAAGCAGAGGGTTTGATGAAGTTTTAATGATGTCAATTGCTCAGGTTCCCTAAGAGATTTCTACATCCATCCTAGTACAATTGGGAAGCGTGAGTAGATTTTAACGCTGACACAGGTGCTTACTAAGCCTGTATTCCAGCTAAGAAGTATATGAAACTTTTAGTGTTGCACTAACATGGAAATATCAGAGTCTTCCCTGGCCTTATTTACAATCTTGCTATCTTAGTCTCACTCACGCATTAACAACTGATATATAGAGTAATTGTTACAGTAATATCTTTCTTTTTGTCGTGTCCTGCATTATGGAAATGTTCCGACAATTTCACAAAGTTCAACGGTCGCAAATAAGAAACGTACGTGGATTAAGGGCTGGAAATGGGATTTTATGTTACATGGAGAGAAAATTCTCCTCAATTTCTAGGTCTGCTTATTAGCAAATTAATTATATTATTTGTTATGTAGAGGAACATTTACTGGCAGGAAACTCTGCATGCAAATAAAACATGCTTAGACATTAGTCATTAAAAATGGCAAAGCATCTCCATTATGCTTCAAAAGAGCACTTAAGCAAGCAGGATTCAAGCAACAAAATTACAAAAAAACTGAATGATTCCATCATCTAATGAACTGAACTCATTTACCTCTGGGTTGCGTAGCGTGCACTCTCAGTAAGAAAGGAGAATACATTATGTGGTCTAAAAGCAGCAATAAAACGGGTAGAGCAAAATCAACTTTTGACATAGAGACTGTTGGCCTGATTTATTTTATACTTACCATCTACTGCGTACTAGTGAGCAACAGTAATTGCTCCAGGAGTTACTCCTGATTTTCACTGGTTCACTAGGGAAGGTGAATATTAGCATGAAATATTAGCGCTGAAATATTTCAGGTTTTTTAATATACATTAGCACAGTTGTTTTTGAGAAGTATTCTCTTAAATAATGTAGTCTCTATAAGCAATATTAATGAACCCTTTGTTTAGCTGCATTTTTTCTCATTGAACTGGGAAATGCTGCTTTCTGTTGCCTTCTCCACTAATCCTTGACAATTAGTGGCATATCCATTCCAAAATCACAAGCCATGGACTTAGAATTCTTAAGCAAACAAAAAACCACAAAAAGCCCAAAACCAAACCAAACAAAACCCCAGAACAAAACAAAAAAACCCAAGCACACTCAAAAAAAAAAAAAAAAAAAA